>JAANYP010005360.1:0-34463 GCA_020465985.1 Centrapalus pauciflorus | reverse complement strand
CCCTATATCTGACCGTAGACAGGTCACTATAACGCGGCAAGATGTTGTTCATAATTATTTTGTGAAGCACCTTGCATCTCGGGGACAAATCCTTCCTATTATAGGAAGTAGAAGCCTCCGCCTCGTCAACAGTTTGATTAAAAACCTTACGAACCTGCTACACCCATTTCCCGGACCAGATTATATCAGTAAAGGCCAATTGGGCCTCAGATTTGTACTCGTATCCTCGTTGGATAGACCCTTCATTTCCTACCCCCGTATCCAAACTAAATAATTGGTGAAGGATGCATGCATCCATCGCCACGTCCCTACCACAGACGATGCCTATCAACCTAAGATCATTGTAAGTGTTGCCCGTTTCCCTCCTAAGGGTGGACATCCACTCGACTACATTGGACTGGTAGATGTGTGGGCCGACTAAGTCAAAAAATCCCTCCCATCCTAAGAAATCGAAGAGATATGGAATCCCATAATCTTCGAAATCCGACCTCCTAACCCTCTTTTCATCCAACACCTTATTAGTATATTTTTTATATAGAAATAATTAGGGTCTACTCTCTTCGGGGTGTTGGGATAGTAACACATTTGGGGTCCAATCTATGGGCACATTGACATGTTGGGTTCTTTGACGCGTTCTCCTCGACATCTACAAATTGCCAACTAACCACAATATGTATGAGATAAATCAAACTATGCAAATTAAATTTTTCACAATTATGCTCAATTATATATATATATATATATATATATATATATATATATATATATATATATATATATATATATATATATATATATATATATATATATACACTTTTACACTCTAATTTTGCATCACTCCATATATAGTCTATAATTTGCCAATAGTTTAAATGCCAAACACATACTCATTTTATCAATAAAATTCCATTTAGCACTTAAACTCATTTTCAAGCTAATCACCCAATTTTTAACAATTATAACTAATATGCACATTTAGGTAACCAACTCTATAAATCCAAATTTATTTCTAGAAATTAACCATGACAAATTAACTAAATAGCAAGTAAATACATATCTCATCAAACATATATCAAGGTTATTATCAAATTAATGCAATTTTACATACTTTGATTCTAAAAAGTCAAAATCACCATGAAAACTCCATGGATGCCCATGAAGCTCAAGCTTCCATTTTGCTCAAAAATTATGAAATAGCTTGCATTTACACAATAAAAGCACTAACCTTGGTGATTAAAAGGTTGAAGATGATGAAACTCTAGCTTTTTCTTTAACCCCTTTTACACCCCCAAAATCCTTCAAAATGAGTGAAAATACTCACAAGGAAGATGTTAACAGCCTAAATCTTTATTGTAGATGGTAATGTGGTTGTTTTTAGGCTTAGATTTGCAAAATTTAGCACAAAAATGGGGTTTAGGAAGGGCAGCCGCACACCAAGCCGTAGGTTGAAGGTCTCTAGGGTTTGTGAAAATGAAGAATGAAGCTAAATCTGGGATTTAAACTCGACGGGGCGTAGGGCCGGCGCAGGGCTACGCTCCCCTACACCCAACTCTGATAACTTTTAATTTTTTACTGTTTTTGGTACGCGGGGCTGTATATCTCTCTAATTTTTGTTATAAAATATGGTCTAAAAATTATTGTGGGGCTAAATTAATTAATTAACTTATCATTAGAACCTACCCTGTAACAACCTAGTCTTTAGCCTAATTTAATTATCTGATTATCGAACCAATAATGTAATATTATTACATTATTTGAATTATAATTTAATTAAAGTTATGAAATATTTAATTAAATTATATAAATATTTAAAGTTATGATTTAAAGATAATTAAATAAAAGAGATATAAGATACAAAAGTAAAAGTGGGTTAAGTAGCAATATAACTAGATGAAGTATATAAACGAGATTTATTATTATTAAACATTCATTTTAGAAATCTGACTCTCTCTCTACTCTCTCTCTCTACACTCTCTCTCTCTACTCTCTCTCTCTCTACCTTCTCTCTAAATTTTCTTTCAAACCGACCGGCCGATTCTTGAGTTTTATATATCGTCGGAAAAGTTTTGAAGAATTCTGCACAAATCTGCTAGTCCATATTTGATTTCGTACGAATTTGAGGTAAGAATCGATATTTTTAAGCTTTTATATTTTCGGTTTTATGAATAATTCGAATTTGATTATTTTGTATGATTAAAGTTAATTTAGCCTAAGTTTTAACTAGATTAAGTATAAAATAAACGAACCTAGGCTTAATACTTATTAAATTCGTGATTTAGGCCTAGAAATGTATGATTTAAAGCTATAAATATGAACAAATTCGAGAATGCCAAGAACAAACTCGAAATGCATAGAACAAATTCGAGTAAAGCAAAGAATTGAACCAAGGCTTCGAGTTTGTCCACTAAATTCGAATGTGAATTCGAATTTAATGCCCATTTCGACTTTAACTCTATTTTTATGCCTCCCTTCGATTTTAAAGTTCTAGAATGTAATTTGGAATTGAATTTGACTATTAAAATCAAATGTGGGTTTGACTTTTGAACATGGTCTCGAATTTAGTATATGTATTTGAATGATTCTTCGAATTTAAGTCTATGTTCTAAACCATGAATTTGATTTTAGCCATTTAAATTCGAATGAGACTTCGAATTTATCACTATGTTCGAATTTAATGTCTTCAAATTTAGCATATACTCGAGTTTAATATATAAAGTCGAAACCCACTCTCTAAATTCGAATATATTGAATAAAATACATTGACAACATATAAATTAACAAGATAATTAGCAAAATGAATATATATATATAAATATATATATATATATATATATATATATATATATATATATATATATATATATACCTTTGAGAAATTTTATGAAACAAAGAATATGAATGAAAGAATGATTTATGAAAGAGCAGTTATCAGAATCAGATAAAATGAAGATTTTAAAGATAAAAGACATTGATATTGACAAAAGATTGATATGATAATTCTGGACAGGTTCAGTGAAATTCTGAACATTGATTTAAAGATTTAAAGCGGGTCAAAGATTTGATTTGACAGAGAACAGATTGACAAAGATAAAATCCTGAGATAACTCAGGTGGCGGATTTTATATCTGTTTGATAAAGATCCAGATCTGTGAGTTATAGATATTCAGATTTAACATGCTTGAAATTCCGGTTGAGACATATTGTTGATGCTGCATTGATTTGACATTCATATTATCAGCTGGATTGTGACCTGTGCACACCATGGTTGGGTGTTGCCCAGTGGATCATGATAGCTATTTGACTTATCATTTCATATGATATTGCTTTTACAGTTCACTTCAGATATTGCTTTAAGATTATTGCTATCATGACATTGATTACGTATGCTTCATCATTGCATATACTTGATATATTGATTCAGCTTGATTAGCCCTGATTGGTCTATTGTTCTAGACCTGGCTATTTCACCAGTTCTATTGAACTTGGTAATGACCTTTGATGTTCCGCCACGTTGATTTACTGGTAGCTAGCCCAGTATGTGGCTGATCCCCACGATTTAAGCGTGAGCGTGGCTTGAGCATCATCCGACTCTATGACTTCTATGTCTCAATCATGAGGGCTGTAGCGGCAGCCAAGACATATCACGCTAGATTGATGATCCACTTGACATGCATGTTAATTTGAAAATATATTTACTCACTAAGCATTGCTTACGGTTGCTACATTATAATTTTTACAGGAAAAGATAAAGGAAAGTCACCTGCCGGACCTAGTTCTTAGGTCTTACACGCTCAAGACAGAAGTTTCATAGACCTCTACTCAGCGATCCCATTTTGGTACTAATTGGATGATGATATTATGGTGATCTGGGTAGATTTATTTTGATAATATGATGGCATGAATTAGATTAGACTTGTGCCCTTTATAAGTTTAATTTAAAAATAGTAATCTGTATTAAACTTAAATCCTAATATGTTTGTACTGTAATTTAATATTCCGCAATTAATTACTCTATCTTAGTATGATTGATATCGTATTGCATGATGTGGGACCTAGACTGGTGAGAACCGCTCCGCAAGGGGTGGTCTTCACATACCCTCCCCAACTTAGACCTTTGTGACGTCCTCGTCACATTAAAATTAGTTAATCAGTTAATAACTTTGAGAGATAAATTGGTACTCATTCCTTATTCACAACTAATAAATTTAAACAACTCAAACATATTCAAATAAAATTCAAACTTTACATATTTCAAATAAACACACCACACATAAAAATAAAACCAAGTAAATTACAATTATAATTCAAATAAAAGCAAACCACACCAGAAATTAAAACAAACCAACCAGACTTAATGTTTCTCACGCAACAAACAGACCAACATACTCAAATAGTACATTAAAATTCTTTTGGAGGGGCGACGAGTTCTTCTATTTCTCCCACTGTCATCTGGATATTAGTAAGCCAATCGGAATACACTTGAAGCAGCTGATCATTTTTCTTTTGGCCTCCTCAAAGCGTTTCAATTTCTTTAAACAACATGTTGTTCGTATTCACCAAGTCTCCAACCACTCCCTTCAGTTTATCAATCTGATTCTATAAAATATCGACAGTCTCGATCCTTTTCCATGGCCTCTCGTCTTCCTTATCTACCTCCATCCTGACTTTTCCTTTGTTGTTGCTGCTTTGTCCTTCAGTCGGGTATTCAGGAACAATAAATGGGACTTGGGTTACTTTGACGGTTTTAGGGCAACGAATTTGGAATCCTACTTCGGTGCGCTTAGGGATGGCAACGGGGCGGGTTCGGGGTGGGGAATGGAAATACCGTCCCCGTTTAAAAAACCGCGGGTATTGACGGGGATCCCCATCGGGTACGCGGGGAAACCCGCGGGGAATCGGGTAACCCATTTATAAATCAATGATATGAAATTTAATCATATGGTTCATAATTTAAGCTTAAAATGTTCATGTATGTTAAAATTACAATACTAATATTAAATTAAATTTGTATCCATATCAAATGATAACGAAAAAAAACATTTTGTCAATAAATTATATGTAAATAAATAAGTTTTTTAAATTGTACATAATAATTTTTGTGTATAATATATAAAATAGATAAAAATATTCATCTTTTATATATAATATATATACAATATAAATAACATGTTGCTATTAAAAGTAATCGGGGATTTAAATGGGTTATGTAATCGGGTATACGGGACGGGTATTATCAATACCATACCCGCCCCATCACCCGTTTAACTTAATCGGGTTCGGGGAAACCCGCCATGTTTAGATCGGTTTTCCCCATCGGGTTCGGGTTTTTTTGTCATCCCTAGGTGCGCTCAAACACTAACCCTATCATTGTAATCCTTGTAAATCACATTATATTCGGGTTAATGAATCTAATTGGTAATTCTTCCGACACTGCTTTTTCTATAACAAATAGCTCGGTAAGCATCCTACAGTGAGGGTAGTTCACTCCCCGACACGTTACATGACACTCCCATAGATTTTGCATGATCACATACCCCAAAGACACAGTTGGGTGTCCGGTTATGAGTGCATGTACTAAAGGATCTCATGAGGTCTCACATAGGTAGTGTCTTGGTGACGTGGAAACACGTTAAAAATAACTAACTTCCACATAACCTTAGCCAAAGGGCATAAGTCTCCTCTATTAAAAGCAGTGTAAGCCCGGGCATCTTCTACAGGGATTCCAAAAACAGTAGCTATCATTTTGTCCCACTGGTTAGTCCACTTATTGGTTTTACGCATCCTACTCCCCTGGGTATTGATTAATGTTGGCGTGGTATCTCAGTGTCGATAAGAAACTCATCAAACAACTTTTTCTTAGAGATTGACACTTTCTTATTTCCCACCATCCCCACTAGCTCAAAGTCATGATCCTCGGCTTTCTCTATTCAATGCATAGTGGCGAACCACTGCTGGATCAAACTAGTGTGAATGTAAGGTAGTTCCCACATAATGGCTCTAGCCCACCCCAAACGCTAAAAAGCCTCTATAATGTCAAAGTCATCAAAATCAGCCTCTTTTAAAGTACGCTCAATGAGGAACCTAGGTGGTTTGCCATTATTAGTGTTTGGGGGTATTTCAAGAAATTCCGCATTGAGAGGTTTCTCAAAGCAGACATTTTCAGGATTGTGAGTTCTCATCCTAGGTGTTTGGGTAAAACGGGTATTCGTGGAACGGTTCCCGTTGGCATGATATTGGGTTGACATCTATAAATCAAAATGCAAAGACGAAGGATTACTAATATAGGGTTTCCTACATGAATGATGCATGATAATTAAACACACCTTTTTCTTGTTAAATAATCTAATCCTAAGTCTCACCAACAATGTGAGCCCAATCTAACTCTATCAAATGCATGAACTTAAATAAATAAATATTTTAACAATTCAAAATAGCCCTTTAGACAAAAATTTTCAAAATATTAATCAATAAAGCATATATGGAAAAAGCCACAATTTTTAAGAAAATTTTTGCAAAAATATATTTATATTAATTAAATGAGTATATATAAAATTATTATTAACTCTTTTTCAATGAAAATAATGTAACCCCCAAAAGTTTCATCCCATTCATGCATGATATAGCTATAATAAACTAACGTAGAATGAAGTTAGGGGTGTTAGAAAGAGTATACCTTGCTAATCCTTGAGAGATACTAGCGTTGGATTGAAGATTTGACGTAGAAAAGGCATTAATTTAGAGGTTTTAGGCTTCAAAAATCGAAAATCACCGTTCTGGAGTCGAATTTTAAGGACTATGACGTTTGGGGCGTAGGGCTCTGTATTTATAAACTTTTTACCGCGTTGGGGCGTAGGGCCAGCGCAGGGCTGCCCCCCTACGCCCGGGGCTCCGGATTTCTGATTTGGGGCGCACTTGTCTCTAAACCCATTTCTTCAATTTTTAAAATTCTTATAGGTACTCTCCCCAACTTACGCTCGTAAAAATCGGGTTAAAATAATTCGGTCTGCGTGCTTAAAGTTCTAATTCCTGGCGTGGGATCCTAATATTTAATTTAAAATCTAAAAAAAACAACTAACACATCAACTAAAGTTGGAGGGGGAACCCTCCCCAACTTAGTTGGGTGCATAAACTAACGCACAAATTAACACAAAAACTTAACAATTAAAATCAAATAATAAAGTTCTCTGGGTTGCCTCCCAGGAAGCGCTAAGTTTTACGTCTTCAGTATAATTTTTAACTAACTTTTGGATATTATAGTCTGATAAGTTCAAAGACTAACATATTATTGGTGGCCCATTGGACATACAACTTTAATCTATGTTCATTAACTTTAAATGGTTCTTCACCTTTTGGGTCTTGGATATCTACCGCCCCATGTGGGTAGACATTAGTTACGATGTATGGACCTGTCAATATTTTTTTTAATTTACCTGGAAACAGTCTAAGTCTTGCATTAAATAACCATACTTTATTTCCCTTAGTAAATATTTTATTTTTAAACATCCTATCGTGGAAAACTTTTGTTTTCTCGTTGTAAATTTTTGCACTTTCGTAGGACTCTCTACGAGTTTCTTCCAGTTCATTTAATTGGAATTTCTTATCAACACCGGCATCGTGTAAATTAAAATCAGTATTTTTGACTGCCCATAGAGTTCAGTGTTCTAGTTCTACTGAAAGATGACAAAGCTTACCATAAACAAGTCTATATGGGGACATACCGATTGGTGTTTTAAATGCGGTTCTGTATGCTCATAGAGCATCCTCTAATTTTTGCGACCAATCCTTACGATCAGGTTTTACAATTTTTTCAAGGATTCTCTTAATCTCTCTATTAGAAATCTCAACTTGTCCGCTAGTTTGCGAATGATAAGGCGTTGCTATTCTATGATTAACTCCATAATGTTTAAGGAGTTTAGCAAAATGTTGATTTTTAAAATGTGATCCTCCATCACTGATGATAGCCTTTAGGATACCGTGGCGTGCAAAGATATTTCTTTTAACAAATTTGCAGACGACCGGTTATCATTGGTTCTTGTAGCTTCTGCTTCCACCCATTTGGAAACATAGTCTACCGCGACCAAGATATATTCATACCCGAATGATTTAGGGAAAGGTCACATAAAATCAATACCCCATAAATCAAATATTTCAACGATTAAGATCGGGGTCATGGGCATTTCATCATGCCGCGAGTTTGCTGGCATCTTGTGCATCCTTTTACAAATTCATAGGCATCCTTAAATATCGTGGGCCTAAAAAAACCCACACCGCAGTATCCGGTGACCAGTTTTCTTAGCACTGAAATGGCCACCGCATGCATATGCATGACAGTGTTTAAGAATATCTTCGTGTTTCGAATTAGGGACACAACTTCTCATGATTTGATCTGCTCCTATTTTAAATAAATCAGGCTCATCCCAAATGTATTTCCTTGCTTGAGCATAGAAGTATATTCTCTGTTGTGAGTTCACGTGCTCTGGCAATCTTCCTAATACGGAATAATTAACGAAATGCGCAAACCAGGGAATTTTGGATACTGATAACAATTGTTCATCAGGGAAGGAGTCCCTGATTTGATCAGTTGAGTTTGTTGGGATTAAATGAAGCCTTGATAAATGATCGACAACGACATTTTCTGTGCCTTTCTTATCCTTAATTTCTAAATTAAATTCTTGCAATAGAAGGATCCACCGAATTAATCGAGGCATGACATCCTTTTTTGCCAACGAATGTCTTAGATCACTATGGTCTAAGTACACAGTTACTTTTACCCCCCAAATATAAGATCTGAATTTATCTAGGGCAAATACTACGGCTAATAACTTTTTTTCCGTAGTGGTGTAATTAATTTGTGCCTCGTTAAAAGTTTTGATTGCATAATGAATCACCACTGGCTTTTTCTCTAATCTCTGACCTAATACAGCACTAACTGCATAGTCACTCTCATCACACATGATCTCAAAAGGTTAAGAGCAATCTGGAGATTGCAGAATTGGCGCTTCAGTTTACTTTGATTTAAGCCTCTCAAACGTTTGCATACACGACTCATCAAAATTAAACTCAACATCTTTTGATAGAAGATTGCATAACGGCCTTGAGATTTCACTGAAGTCTTTAATGAATTGTCGATAAAAACAGCGTGACCTAGGAATGATCTTATTCTTTTAACGTTGGTGGGGGGTGGAAGTGAGGATATCAATTGAACTTTTACTATGTCTTCTTCCATGCCTCTTTCAGGCACAATGTGACCTAAGACTACCCCTTCTTTTACCATAAAGTGGCTTTTCTCCCAACTTAGCACTAAGTTGGTTTCAGTGCATCTCTTTAGGACTTTCTCTAAATGTCTTAGACAATCTTCGAATGTATTATCAAATATGGAGAAATCGTCCATAAATATCTCAAGAGAACCACTCACCATATCTGAAAAGATCGCCATCATACATCGCTGGAATGTGGCGGGTGCATTACATAGTCCGAACGGCATCCTTCGGTAGGCAAAGGTGCCATATGGACAAGTAAATGTAGTTTTCTCTTGATCCTCTGGATGGATTGGAATTTGATTGTAACCAGAATATCCATCGAGGAAACAGTAAAACTTTTGTCTTGCTAATTTTTCCACAATTTGATCCATAAATGGTAATGGAAAATGATTTTTAGAAGTAGCAGAATTGAGTTTTCTATAATCAATACATACTCTCCACCCAGTTACAGGGCGAATAGTTATCTTTTCTCCTTCTTCAGTGTCAATTACTGTAATTCCCGATTTCTTGGGTATAGTTCGGATTGGACTTACCCATTTGCTATCGGATATGGGATATATGATCCCAGCGTCCAACCATTTCAATACTTCCTTTTTAACTACTTCTCTTAAATTAGGATTCAATCTCCTTTGTGCATCCCGTGCTGGTTTAGCTTCTGGATCAGTAATAATTCAGTGCATACACAAGTGGGACAAATTCCTTTTAAATCAGCTATAGTCCATCCTACTGCTTCTTTATATTTGACTAGAAATTGCAGTAAGGCTTTTCTTGCGCTTCGGTCAGATCTGATGAAATTATGACAGACAAAGTGTCATTCTGACCAAGAAAAGCGTACTTTAAATGAATAGGCAACTCCTTCAATTCTAGAACAGGTGGTTGTTTTATTAAAGGTTTTGCTGAATGAGGAAAATCAGTAGGTAATTTTTCAGTCATATGGGTCCACAGTGGTTGTTTTGATTCTAATGTGGATCCCATGACTACCTCTAACTTATCACACTCATGAGAATTCAACTCAGCTAATTCATGCTCAGCAAAGAATAACTCAGTAGTATCTTTGGTGTTGATTAATGAACTATGCTGTTGCGCAAGTTCATCCACCATATCTATCAGATAACACTCTGAATCGATTGTCGCGACATTTGAAGCATTAAACACATTCAATCTCAATTTTCGATTACCAAAGGAAATATCCATTGCTCCCGTCCTACAATTAATTTGAGCATTAATTGTGGCTAAGAAAGGTCTGCCTAAGATAATAGCCGGTTGATTATCTCGTATTGAACTTTCGGTGTCTAGCACTAGGAAATCAACTGGATAGTAAAAGGCTTCGACTTTTACTATGACATCAGATAGAATACCTCTTAGACACTTGGTTGACCGATCTGCCAACTGTAAGATAATATCAGTTGTCTGTAACTGGCCTAGATCGTGTTTGTCAAACAAGTTTCCAGGTAAAATATTAACACTAGCTCCAAGATCAAGCAGTGCCTTTTTAATCTGCACATTACCAATCGTCACTGGAATCAATGGTGATCCAGGATCTTTCAGCTTAGGAGGTAGAGAACTAGAAACTACTGCACTTAACTGTTCAGTTAAATTGATCTTCTTAAGGAGCGAGACCTTATACTTTTTCTTTTGTGTGCAGAGATCTTTTTGAAATTTGGCATAAGAAGGAACTTGTTGAATGGCCTTGATCAAGGGAATATTAATCTTAACCTGATTGAACAAATCCCACAGCTCCTCTGGTTGTGGGCCTCTTTTGCTATAAAGGGAAGATTTTGGATATTCTAAAGCAGCAGGATAAGGAGGAGGAACTGAATTGTCCTAATTCTTAACCGCCTCCCCAACTTTGATATCTGCCTTAATCGGTTCTTTAAAAGAAACCTTCTTAGGACCTCCTTCTATAGATCCTCCTTCTCCTCATACACGACTTCGGTGTCGGTATCTTCTTCAGCCTCTTGCTCTCTAGGCATTTCAATCTTATTATCGACCTCTTTACCACTTCTCAATGTGGTTATCTTATATACTTCATTTACTTCAATTACCTCATGTTTCTTATCTTTATTATGAGCATGTGAGGGATTGAGAATAGTATTGCTAGGAAGCTTTCCCTCTTCTCGTTTAGTAAGCGACTCAGCTATCTGACCCATTTGGCGACTCAACATCTCCATGGTCTTAGTACTGATAGCTGACTGTTGCTTCATAAATTTAGCAAAATCCGAGAATTGCGAAGAAGTCATATTCGTTTCCACTTGGAATTGAGGTTGATCACGTTGATTTGACTTATAATATCGCTCATCCTTAGCTGCAGAAGTAGAACCAAATTGATACTCTCTTTTTGGTGGTTCATTCCTAGGTTTAGATTGATGATCAGTAGGCTGATCACTCTTCCACCAGAAGTTAGGATGATTTCTTCCACCCGGATTATAGGTCTCCGAGAATGGATTATCCCTCTCCATATGTGCTCTAAAACCATATACTTCATTAGCGAATTCCTCAGTGGATTGCACTTGAGGACATATTTATGAATGATGGGATGGATCGCCGCACGTGACGTAGTTAATTGATGCATTAGGGTTTCAAAGACCCTTCATCAATTGATCCATTTTCTTGCCTAATTATGAAATTTCACTCTTAACCTCACGTTTCCAGGCATTATCTATGCTCATAACTTGAACTCCTATGCTGTTTTTCAGAACCAGCTTGAACCTTGAGACCTTTACCGAGTTGATTTAGCAACTCCCAAGCCTCATCGTCTTCTTTTGCTAAAAATGTGCCTCATGTTGGGAAATAGTTTAAGTACATTCAAGCTGTTAGTTTAGACTTCTCAGACTGTTAGTAAATTTTACTTGTAAATGCAAAGTTCATGCTGCTAGTTGAAGAAACTCGAGCTGCCAGTGTAAAAGTTCAAGCTGCCAGAGCAAAACTACTCAAGCTGCTCAGTTCATGCTGTCAAGAGATTCAAGCTGCTCAACAGTTTCAGAAACAGAAAGTGCTGATTTTCAGGAAACGATATCTACATGAAGATTCCAGCATATCTACTATCAAAGAAGTCATAGTTCGTCAAGGAAACATATCAAGAAGCAATATAAATACAGAGAATAGGTCGTCCTATTGTATAAGGAGTTTCTGCATATTTTGAGTCTGTAATTGCTTTATTGATTAAGTTTTCATAAGCCTCTAACGTTGTAAAACCCTAAGAACAGTTTGCGTTCTTCGTCTAATCAAACAGATTAGAGGTGATTGTAATTGATGAATTCAGCAATACAAACAGTCTTGATTAATTCCTGTGTGTTTATTTATTATTGATTCTGAAAGTTTTTGTCAAAATAATTAAGTGTTATTCCGCAAACTTCTTGATTAAACTTTGATTCAAAGCAAGATTATTGATTTATACTCTGATAAATTCAAATCAGTTAGTCTTGGTAATTCATAAATTAGATCCTGACAAGTGGTATCAGAGACAGGTTTGTCAAACCAGGTTGTTCAAATCAGGTTTTTCAAACCAGGTTACTCTTTGTTTATCAAAGTCAAAAACTTTCTTTTAAATTTTTAATCTTTTACAATGGAATTTGAAAATAGCAGCAGTGGATCTGGGCAAGGACTCAAAGTGCCTATGCTCAAGCCCACTGAGTTTGAGATGTGGAAACTCAGGATTCAACAGCATATTCAATTCATTGATTATGCCATATGGGAAGCTGTTGAATTTCCTCCTGTAGTTGATCCAGAACTTGATGATGAGGGGAAACCAGTCAAAACTCCTCCAAAAACTGAACTTGAAAGGAAGGCTAGAATGAATGAAGTGAAAGCACTTACACTATTACAAATAGCCATTCCTAATGCTTATCAACATCAGTTCAAAAAGTTTTATACTGCTCACTCTCTTTGGAATGCCTTAGAGAAGAGGTTTGCTGGTAATGCCAGTACCAAGAGAAATCAAAAAGACCTCTTGAAACAGCAGTATGAAAACTTTTCTGGTGGCAAGAATGAAAACCTTACTCAAATCTTTGACAGGTTCAACAAACTGATAAGTGAACTGGAAAGTGCAAAGGTCAATCTGGATCAAGATGAAGTCAACAGAAAGTTTCTCAGATCTCTTGGAGAAGAATGGACAGTCTATGCTGCACAATGGAGAACAAAAGACACTCTTGATGAGATAGAATTGGATGATCTGTATAACAGTTTAAGAGTGTTTGAGACTGAGATTGATGCTAAAAAGAAATCCTTTTCTTATAATCACAACACTGCTCTTCTGTCTTCTGAAAAATCTAATAACTGTGATTCTTTTTCAGGTGGTGATGGCAATTCTGCTGAAACTCACTATGAGGCTTTTGTTGCCAATGATGGATTATTTGCTCTAAATGTTGAAGACTTGGAACAAATTCATCCAGATGATCTTGAAGAGATGGATTTAAAGTGGCAACATGCAATGCTGACCATGAGAGCCAAAAGATTTCTGAAAAGAACTGGTAGGGCCAACTTTCAAGCCAAGACAGAAGGCAAACCATCTTTTGATAAATCAAAAGTGGAATGCTATAAATGCCATAAGCTTGGTCACTTTGCCAGAGAATGTAGATCTCAAGGTCAACAGCCATCAAGGACTTCACAGCCCATCCAAGCATCATCATCCACAGCACTTGTCTCTCAAGAAGACAATGTGTTTGACTGGAGTGATCAGACAAAGGAAGAATTTCAAAATCAAGCACTTATGGCAGAAACATCAAATGTCTCCTCCACTGAACTACCATCTGAGGTAAATTCTAAACTCTGCTCTCAGTCATGCAAAAATATGGTCAAAAAGTACAGAGATCATAATGAGAGCATGTGCAAAACTCTAGCTAAGATGGAAGAAAGGAGATATGAATACATGCAGGCCATAGAAGATCTGGAAAAACAGATAAATGATTATAAGGACAATGAGATTCAAATGGGGTATGATAGAACCTATCATGAGTGGGAGAAAAAGGAGCTAAATAAGAAAATAGAATCTCTAAATAAAAAGGTAGAAGAGACTGAACAAAAGGTGTTTGAGGCTAATAAGAAGCTAGAATCTGTTAACATAGATCTAGGAAACTTCAAGTTAGCAAATCAAAAGCTAGAACACCTAATGGAAGTTCAATTCAAAGATAGAGTGAAATCTCAGGTCAATCCCAAAGAAGGAATAGGATATAGAGCTACTCCACCTCCATACAATAACAAGTACATTCATCCAATAAGTGAGGTTGCTGATAGACTTGTCAATGAACCACTAGATGAGTCTATGACTATTGTAGATCCTATCCTTGATAACAGTCCTGAATTAAAGGAAGATAAGAGTCAAAATAGAGACTGTGACACAAAGAGTGCACCCAGAGAGGTCCAAGTTCCCAGTAAGAAAGGAAAAGAGAAGATGAGTGTATGCAATGCTACTCCACAAGTTTCTGTACATTCTAACTGTAACACTGCATCTTCATCAAAAGGAACTAAAAGAGGTAAAACTGTTTCTATCTGCACATGCCAAAAGCATGGTGTTCAAAAGTTTCCTAAACAACAGCAGGTAAGAGGAAATCAGAGGAACAAGAACCAGAAATTGACAGAAAAGTCTGGTGTTCCAATTCAAACTGTCAAAAGATGTTTTCACTGTGGAAGGAAGAATCACTTAGCTAAGGATTGTTTTTACAAACCAGCTGTTGCAAAACAGACTGTGCATCACACAAAATCAAATCCTATTCAGGCAAAGCACTCAAAAGTGAAACCTTCCACAGCAGCTCCAAAGAAAACAGTTGATCACATATTTTCAAAAGTTAATAAAAAACAGTCCACACATCAAAAACAAGTTTTGGCAAAGCCTAAATCAAGTTTTAAACAAATGTGGTGTGTCAAGGACAAATCTGTTGCTCAAACTGCTAATGCAAAAGATCAGACTGCTAAGTCAAAATCTGATGCTGTTAGTGCAAAAACTGAAACTGTTAGCACTACAAACACAGCTCAAGCTGCTGGGCATCAAACTGGAGCTGCTAGTGAATCATCTGAGACTGTCAGAAGAAAAGATGATCAAAATAGTTGGATACCTCATATTATCACTAAATACTCTCCAAAGACTCCATCAGTAGATCTCACCAAATACAAGAAGTCAAAAACAGTTTTTAGTTATGTCAATGTACAAGGCCAACCCAAAACCAATTTGGTTTGGGTTTACTCCACTACTAACTAAGCTGTTATTTGTGCATGGCAACCACAGGTCTCCTCATAGATCAAGATGGCATCTGGACAGTGGATGCTCTAGGCACATGACAGGCAATTCTGAATGCTTGTCAAATTTCAAAGGTTTTGATGGAGGTTTTGTTGCATTTGGAGGCAACTCAAAAGGAGGTAAGGTTACAGGTAAAGGTACTGTTAATGCAGGCAACATGACATTCCATGATGTTCTGTATGTTGAACAGCTTAAGTACAATTTATTGAGTGTCTCTCAAATCTGTGACAAACAAAACATTGTTCTGTTCACAGATTCTGAGTGTATTGTTCTTTCAAAGGATTTCAAAGTTCCTGAAAATCTTGTTTTACTTAGAACACCAAGAAAGGACAATGTTTACTGCCTGGACACAGATCTTTTACCTAAGTCAAATACTTTAAGCTGTTTAATATCCAGAGCATCATCAAATGAGTCTGCTCTTTGGCATAGAATGATGTGTCACATGAACTTCAAGTCCATGAATGCTTTAGTTAAAAAGAATCTGGTAAGAGGATTACCACAAAAGGAGTTCATTTGTGATGATCATTGTGTAGCATGTCTTAAGGGTAAGCAACACAAAACTTCTCATAAGGCCAAAGAAGTAAATTCAATCTCATCTGTTCTTCAGCTGTTACATATGGATCTATTTGGTCCAACATCTGTTTTGAGTTTGAATAAAAGGGCATACTGTTTAGTCATTGTTGATGATTTCACCAGATTTACTTGGGTTTACTTTCTTAGGTCCAAAGATGAAACTGCTGAGCTAGTTAAGTCTTTTATCCTTAAGATAGAAAACCAATCCAATTCCAAAGTTAAGGTGATAAGATCAGACAATGGAACTGAATCTAAAAATCAAATTCTAAACAGTTTCTGTGAGTCCAAAGGCATTGCTAGACAATATAGTGCACCAAGAACACCACAGCAAAATGGTGTAGCTGAAAGAAAAAATAGAACATTAATTGAGGCTGCTAGAACAATGCTAGCTGATTCAAATCTGCCAATGACTTTCTGGGCAGGATCTGTTAATACAGCCTGTTATGTTCTAAATAAGGTTCAAGTTGTCCAATCTTAAGGAAAAACTCCCTATGAGTTATTCCATAACAGAAGTCCCCTAATAGCTTTCTTCAAGCCTTTTGGATGCCCATGTACTATTCTTCACACTAAGACTCACTTAGGGAAGTTTGAGAGTAAGGCTGAAGAAGGATTCTTTGTAGGATACTCAACTCAAAGCAAAGCCTATAGAGTATACAACAGTGTGTCTAAAACAATTGAAGAAAGTGCCAATGTTGAATTTAATGAAAATACTGCTAATATCAAAGGCACTGGTCCTGATTGGTTGTTTGATTTAGATTCACTAACAAATTCTCTGAGCTTTGTTGAGTATACTGCAGAAGCTGATGCATACAGGGTTGAAGCTGCTAACACAAACTCTCATGCTGCCAATACAATTTCTCATGTTGTTGGCACCAAGTTTCAGACTGCTGCAGATTCAACAAGTTGGGATGATTTCACCACTCTACCACTTCTGTCATGTGATCCTCCAGGGGTCCTGAATGCTCCACTTAATGCAAATCCAGACACTGAAGTGCCATTCCCAAGTCCTGACAGCACAGCTCCATCACAAAAGGAAACAGTCCCAGTTTCTAGGCTAGCAGTCCCAACAGCTTCTCATGATCTTAGCCTAGAAACTCAAGCTGTTCCCGAAACTGAACCATTCACTGGTTCTGATGGAGATGATACAAACCTTGGAACTTCTTTTCAAACAGAGAGAGAGCCCACACTAAGAGTTCACAAGTATCACCCTCTCAATCAAATACTGGGTGATCCAAGCACTCCTGTTCAAACAAGGAAAATGGTTCACAATGAGACTGCTGCTGCTGAACAATCAGTTCCTGACTTCAGTCTAGCTGCTTTTGAACATGCCTGTTTCATGTCTCAACTAGAACCCAAAAAGGCATCAGAAGCATTAAAAGATTCATCCTGGATTGAAGCCATGCAAGAAGAGCTTTTACAGTTCAAAATTCAGAATGTATGGACTCTGGTGGATCTTCCTAAAGGTAAGCGAGCAATAGGTACAAGATGGGTGTTCAGAAACAAGAAGGATGAGAGAGGGATAGTCATCAAGAACAAAGCAAGACTAGTAGCACAAGGGTACACTCAAGAAGAAGGAATAGATTATGATGATGTCTTTGCTCCAGTAGCAAGAATTGAAGCCATCAGACTATTTCTAGCATATGCAAGTTTCAACGGATTTAAAGTGTATCAAATGGATGTTAAGTCTGCTTTCCTGTATGGGACAATTGAAGAGGAAGTATATGTGTGTCAACCTCCTGGTTTTGAAGACTACAAGTATCCAGACAGGGTGTACAAGCTAGACAAAGCTCTCTATGGTCTTCACCAAGCCCCCAGAGCATGGTATGACACACTGTCATCATATCTTCTACAGAATGGATTCAAGAGAGGCACTCTGGACAAAACACTCTTCACTAAATCCATCAAAGCTGAGATTCTTCTTGTCCAAATCTATGTTGATGACATCATCTTTGGCTCAACTAATGATAGTTTGTGCAAAGAATTTGAGGCCCTAATACACAAAAAGTTTCAAATGAGTTCAATGGGAGAACTCACATTCTTTCTAGGGCTGCAGGTTAAACAGAAGCCTACTGGTCTATTCTTAAGTCAATCAAAGTATGTCAAAGACATACTGGAAAAGTTTGGCTATCAAGACACAAAGGTTGCAAGCACTCCAATGGATCCTCATAAACAGCTTCATACAGACAAAGACGGCATAGATGTGGATATTCCCTATACAGATCCCTTATAGGATACTCTCATGTATCTTACATCTTCTAGACCTGATATAATGTTTGCTGTCTGTGTGTGTGCTAGGTTCAATGCCTCTCCAAAGGATTCTGCACTTGGTTGCTGTTAAAGAATCTTTAGATATCTTAAAGGCCAACCACATTTAGGTCTATGGTCATCCTAAAGACTCTCCTTTTGAACACTAATGCTTTTCTGACAGTGACTATGGTGGTGCAACATGACAGAAAATCGCACAACTGGTGGATGTCAATACTTAGGAGCCAAACTGGTCTCTGGCAATGCAAAAAGCACAAACTGTCTCCACATCATCCCCTGAAGCCAGAATACGTAGCAGCCTGCAAGCTGCTGCTCCCAGGTAATGTGGATCAAAATCAGCTAAGAGACTATGGTATGAAATTTCTTATCCACTCCTATTTATATTGACAATTCAAGTGCCAATTAGCATTGTGCAAACCCCAGTGAAATTCCCAAAACCAAGCCATTAGAAATCAGGTTTCACTTCATCAGAATTGTAATGCAAAAGAAGTTTAATCCAAGTTTACCAAAATACATACAGTGATCAGCCTAGCTGATTATTTACAAACCTTTTGATGTGGAAGGCTTACACTTCCTAATATCAATAATTGTATGGTAAACATGCTGATAATTGGTTTTTCATTATTACGATTTTCAGTATGCTAATTTAAGGGGGGGCGTTGAGGGAGACACTGTCTCCATTGAAAAGTTGCCCATTTTACACTAACGATGAGTATTTTCTCATTTGCCCAGACCAACTTCCTTTTTCTCGGACTGCCCAGTTATTTCACTTGATCTGTCAAGTGTGCGGGGTATTCGGTCATTTTCAAAATGTGTTGTTGTGGTGCGACCCCAACTTTTCGAAACCTTTACGGTCCCTGCGTTTCGTTCAGTTTGTAACTTTACCAGTACCTAATTCTTCTCCACGGCCCTTGGCTTTCGCTCGAACGAATCACACATTCTTCTTTCAACACCCTAAAACCATCGTTTGTTCATCCATGGACGTCGTAAAATACACAACTGCCCTCCCATTTAACACTCTGTAAACATGCTGAACTCCAACCCGTTCCATACAATGATGGCATTTCCTCAGGCACTCCCATATCCATCATGCACTATCCATAAACCCTACTATATACATCTCCCATATAGAATAGTTTTGGAACCATGCATCTGTTCAAACCATCAATGGAGTGCCTACCCTCCTTTCCAAGATTGATGGAACTGATATCCATATCACTGAGGAATCCATCCGACATCACTTGCATCTTCAAGATGCCTCAGGTATGACCGACCTATCCCTTCAAGCTTTACATTTTGGTCTTCAAAATATTGGTTACAGGGGCCCTGCTGATTCTTTTACTTTTCTTAAGGCACATTTTTCTCCTAAATGGAAATACCTTGTGCACATTATTCAGCAATGTTTAAGCCCCAAAAGAACTGGTTGGTCTGAGTTTTCTTCAAATATTGCCACTGCCTTAGTGTGCTTTTCTACTGGCCAACAGTTCAATTTTTCTAACATGATTTTTCAGGGGATGCTAAGACATCATTCCCTAAAGAATGGGAAATTTTTGATGTATCCTAGGTTTTTGGCAGAAATTATTGCACACACCTGCACATCTTCACATTTACATAAACGGATACATGTTTCCCATAGGCACTCACTGTCTTCAATCAAAAGGCTATTAAAGCCAAGTGCCAATTTTGTAAGTATAGATGTTCCATTGCCTTCTGCAATGATGAACATCATTCCACGAAACAGAGGAGAGGGTCTTGAGCAGGCTCAGCCTAACATTACTGCTACAACCCCAAGACCCCAACCCACTCCTCATGATAAAAATATTCCAGCTGATCCTTTTGTACAGCCAAAACGCCCACTAAAATACTTATATAAAAGGAAAAGGGGACAAGGAGCTCCTTCCTCCTCCTCCCATCAACAAGAGCCATATATCCCTGTGCAGGAGGACACTTCTGCACAGAATATCCAAAGGGAACCAATTGAGGAAACTCCCATCCTCACTCAGGAGGTGAACGTCTCTTCAGAGATGGTTCATATGGGTTCTGTGGCTGGCACTACTGATGTCTCTGCACAAGAGGCATAGGACAGGGCCAACATATTTAAGACCACGCCCATGGCAACAGCAAGTGTGCAAACACAAGCTGGAAGTCCCCGGAACCAAGAAAAGAGGGCCCCAGAAGTTTCTACTTCTGGTCTTAATGTCAGTGATAGATCACAAGCACCTCAGGTGTTTTCTGATCTTGAGACAAGTCTGCAACTCATGCTCTTGACGGATCCCAAGCTGAAACCTGTTGTAGCCATGTTGGAATATCAAATGTTCATCATTGCTGCACAGGGGGCTCAAATTTTTGCACTCAATCAGGCAGAGGCTGCTCAGAATAAGATAATGGATTATCTTCACAAAGGGTTCACCCTCTATGGAAATAAGCTCATGAAATTAGAGCAGATGATTCAAACCCAAGGGGCAAAGGTTGTAGGTCCTTCTGACCAAACCAATGCTTCCAAAAAGGGGGAGAATCAGGAGGTTCCCATATCAGTCCAAGCAGCTCCAACAACAACAGTCCAAGCAGCATCAACAGTTCCAGTTTCTAGGCTAGCAGTCCCAACAGCTTCTCAAGCTGTTAGCCTAGAAACTCAAGCTGCTTCTTCAAAAGCTACTGGAGTTGTGATCAGGGAAGGCATTCAAGCTCCATCAAGTACAGTCTAAGCTACATCATCTGCTGCAAAAGACAAGGGCAAGGGCATTCTCATTGAGTCTCCAAAGCATAAATTTTCTTCCAAAGAAGCCCAAATTGCCTTTGATGCTGAAGTTGCCAAAAGAATAGCAGAAGAACAGGACAAAGAATTGGATCAGCAAGCCCAAACCCCAATGGATGATGATGAGACCTTAGGTGATTACCTAAAGGGGTTTGTGGTTAAGCAAGGAGCAAAGAAGAGAATGATGCCAACAGGGCACACTAAAGCTGAGCACAGAAGATTTTTTATAAATTTTGCATTTGCAGCAGGTATTCCAAAGAAAATGGCTCAGTCCGTGTCTACTGAAAGGCTGCAGGAGATTCATGATAAGGAGATGGACAAAAGACAGAGAACACAAGTCTCTCCAGAAGCTCAACCATCCCAAGAAGTCCAACCATCAACCCAATCAGTCCAAGCTGAAGCTGGTGCCAGTGCACCTGCTCCCTCTGATCAAGCAGTTGCCTCTATTCCTTCATCGGTTAAAAGGGTGCTCTTTGAGCAACAACTACAAAAGGCTATGGAGATAGAGAAGCTGATTGAGCAGCATGATTTTACAAAGCCTCAAATCAACTACTGGTTTGCTAAGTCACTGGATGACCGTGACTTGAGAATGAAGTTTGTAATCAGAAGAGAGTCTGGACCTGAAGAGGAGTATGACACTTTTTGGCAGATAGTACAGAAGCTGACCAGAGATGAATGGATAAAGATGTACAATATAGGGTCAGTTACACAAGTGAGGTCTGCTCTTCCACAAGTCAAGCAACTCATCAAAGATCTAAGTACAGTGGTTGACCCTGAGTTTGCAAGACAAGAGATAGAAGATGCTGAAAAGAAAGGGAAAAGGATCAAGCAGATTGATCTGTTTGTCAAGTCAAAGACATTCAGAATCAAATTCACAGATGGATCTGGTATCTTCTTCAATCTTGATTTTTACAATTTTTCAAAAGATATGCTGCTGCAAATTAAATCAGCTAGAATATCTTGTGATAAAGAAGAGATGAAGAGAGAATTTTTGAAGGCTATAGATCATAAACTTGCACAGTTGTGAGTTTTTGAAAGCCTTGGTTTGTAAATAACAGTTTACTTATTCATTTCCATTTTTGTATAGAACTTAAAGTCTTGTGCAAAGAATTTAAGTTAGGGGGAGATTGTTGGGAAATAGTTTAAGTACACTCAAGCTGTTAGTTTAGACTTCTCAGACTGTTAGTAGATTTTTCATGTAAATACAAAGTTCATGCTGCTAGTTGAAGAAACTCGAGCTGCCAGTGTAAAAGTTCAAGCTGCCAGAGCAAAACTACTCAAGCTGCTCAGTTCATGCTGTCAAGAGATTCAAGTTGCTCAACAGTTTCAGAAACAGAAAGTGCTGATTTTCAGGAAAGATATCTACATGAAGATTCCAGCATATCTACTATCAGAGAAGTCATAGTTCGTCAAGGAAACATATCAAGAAGCAATATAAATACAGAGAATAGGTCGTCCTATTGTGTAGAGGAGTTTTCTGCATATTTTGAGTCTGTAATTGCTTTATTGTTTAAGTTTTCATAAGCCTCTAAGGTTGTAAAACCCTAAGAACAGTTTGTGTTCTTCGTCTAATCAAACAGATTAGAGGTGATTGTAATTGATGAATTCAGCAATACAAACAGTCTTGATTAATTCCTGTGTGTTTATTTATTATTGATTCTGAAAGTTTTTGTCAAAATAATTAAGTGTTATTCCGCAAACTTCTTGATTAAACTTTGATTCAAAGCAAGATTATTGATTTATACTCTGATAAATTCAAATCAGTTAGTCTTGGTAATTCATATTTTTAGATCCTGACACTGAATCAGTTCGAACGGTTGAAGGTATGGAGACTTGTTGTTAGTACATCCTGTGTGACGATAGCAGTCTATGTTTTGATAGCATTTTGTGTAAGTCAAGTTACTTGGTATTGAATATTGACGAGTGTTTGATATATGTTTGATTATGTGTGTTTGATATTGGTTGTTTGTATGTTTGAACTTGGTGTAATGTATTACAAGAATTTCAAACATAAAGTTCAAAGATAAACTCAAACATAAGTTAAAAGATAAGTTTGATAGTTGAAGTTCGAATTTAAGGTAAATTCGAATTTGTCCTCAGTCATTGAGGACAAATTCGAATGGGCCTTGGGCCTGATTCGAATTTGTGCTAGACAAACACGAATCTGTCAGTATAATCAAGGGTTGATTCGATTAATTATCAGACTTTTGCAGAAGTTTATCAGAGCGATTAGCAAAGGCGATCTCGAACTTGCAAGTTTCCAGAGAGTTGTTTCGGAGAGAATCATCGTGTAGGGGCGTTCTAAGTCGTTCGTCTATCACCGTAGTAGTCTCCGTGTTTCCGTGTGTGTGATCTTACTGTAAAGCCGCTAACGAGGATTCCGCACTCGTTGGATGGTGTCGTGTCGAGATAGATCCGTAGAGAGCAAGACCTTACAAGTGGTATCAGAGCCTTTGGGTGTTCTTCGTGTTCATAAGCAACATCCTTGGTTTCTTGACGTTTTGGACGATTAGTATCAAGTTTTTGGAGGTTTTTCGAGTTTATCAAGTCAGATCTCGGAAAATACTTTGTAGTAGTTCAAGTTTTTGATAGAAATCAGTATTTTTACTCGTAAAAATATTGGTTTCATCTGAAAACTTGCAAAACTCGAAGTATTAGCCGTTTTTCGAACTTGCGGCGCTCGAGTATATTAAGGGGAAGGGGGTATTAGGGTTTACTCAGTTTTCGAGTTTGACAGAAAATACGCTCCTTTCGAGGTTCCTTTGGGTTGATTCGAGTTTGGCCAATTCGACTTTGCTCGGAATTTTGAATTTAGCTTAAATTCGAAGTTAAGGATTTCGACTTAAGTGACCTTCGAATTGGCCATTAATTTCGAACATAGTTGGACTTCAAACTTAATTTCGGTTTTATTCCAAACCAGTTTAAATTTAATTAAATTTGAATTTATTCAAATTCGAAAGGGTTACTTTAAGTTAATTTCCAATTAAGTTAATTAAGTTTGAATTCAAAAATATTTGAAACAATGACAAGTCTACAGAGGTTCATTGAGATGGATCACGAGGTCGGAAAAGTGAATTCACCACCTAAGTTGATGAAATTGGAAGATTACTATTGGTGGAAGGATAGGTTCGCCGACTTCGCATGGTTTAATGATATGCGGATGTGGATTTGTATAGACGAGGGATACATTCCACCAACGGCTGAGATTGAAGGACGACAAAAGATAGTGCCATATTCAAAGATGAAGGTCGATGATAAAAAGTTGTATGAAGCCGAGAACCGGGCATTCACTATCATTAGAATGGCATTACCTCAGGAGATCTTGCACACTTTCCGTAATCAGAAAACAGCAAAAGAGCTGTGGGATGCTTTAGAGAAATGGTGTGAAGGTAATCCGAGGGTCAGGAAGAATAGAATGGAAATGCTCAAGCAGCAGTTCGCGATCTTCAAAGCTTTGAAGAACGAAAAGCTGGATGTGACAATTACCAGATTCTATAACTTATTGACTGAGTTAGACAGCCACGATGTGGAGTATAGTGAAACAGAGAAAATTAACAAAATTCTAGATGCTTTGCCAGCCAAATGGGAAATGTATGTGGCGCTGATAAAGCATGATGAAGACAAGTTCTATAGTCTAACCCTAGATAATGTTATAAGAACACTGAGGGCCTATCACTTCGAATTGCTGAAGAAGGAAAGGGATTAAGAACAAGTACAGGATCCGGACATGTACTTTGGGAAGTCCAAATCTTCAGGGGCAACTGATGTGAAGACGGCTACAACATTCTTCTCGGGAGAAACATCGACACCGGTTGAATCAGAAGACTCAGTGAGTAGGGCTTTCTTAGGGTTCACTAGACCGGAAGATAAGCAGAATCAGGCTACATCAACATCTACATCTCAAGGGTATTCAAAGATGCCTATGAGTGCAAAATAAGCTGAAGACCATCTGAATCTGTTGGCTTCATTTGTGGCCGCTTACGGCAATTGCGTTCATGGCAAAATCAACGATCCTGCGCTTTGGGATGAGGATTACGATCAGGTAGATCCTGATGATCTAGAGGAGATGGATCTGCAATGGCAACTGGCCATGGTGAATCAGCGAGTCAAGAGGTTCATCAAAAGAACGGGCAGGAACCTCAACGTAAGTAACAATAAGACTGGGTTTGATAAATCCAAGGTTAAGTGTTACAACTGTCAAGGGTTAGGACACTTTGCTAGAGAGTGTCAGAGACCGAAAGTAGAAAACTACCAGAACCAGTATCCGAATCAATCTCAACGGAGATATCTGCAGGGTAGTTCATCCAGTCAGGCGAATATAGGTGGTCTGTTATCCAATGTTACATCAGACAGACAACTTGATGGAACTTACGGCTGGAGTACACATCCAGAGTCGAATGCTAGAGCCTTTATGGCTGAAGTAACCGAGACTGGAAGTGATGGAGCAGAGGAACAAACAGGGGACAGTAATCAGCATGATAGCAGTCCGATGTTGGTAGAAAAGTCAGAAGATCAGACAATACTGGAGTTCGCCGCACAGATGGCAAATGTGGAATCTGATCACGCCAAGGTAATTTTGAACTTATCTATTTTTCGTGATTAATGTGCTTTATGTGCTACATCTAACGATAGGGTAAATTTAGTACTAGAATCACATACAACTATATCTGCTGAGAATGAATCATTAAAATCAGATAACGCTAGCCTACTAGCTATAAAGGAAGACCTTAGAGATAAGCTTAAGGCAGATGCACAGGATGTAATAGTTCTAAAGGACAAACTGAGCGAACAGTGTGTTAGATTAGAACTGATGTATGAACATGTTGAAGCATTGACAAAAGAGCATAAAACCAAAGTAGAGCTAGCAGAATCTAAGGTCAAGGTAGCTGAGGTAAACAGTAAACTTTAAAAGTTTAGGAACTCATCACTCAACCTAGGGAAGATCTTAGATGCACAACGTCAGTCTAAGAAGCCTGTAAGTCTAGGGTATCATAAGAGTCCTCCACCATTCAATGATAATTATGTACCTCAACCTCAGGAGAAAACTAAAAAATCAGTTGAATCAGAGGAAATACCTGAACCAGTGTCTGAAATTGCTAAAGAAAAAGAAACTAAGGTGACTACTCATAATGTCCAGATTAAGAAGGTTAAATTTGTGCCATCCTCTAGTGAAAAGCCTGTAGGACAACACAAAATTGACTTTAATGATCAGGAGGAGGAACCAGTCACTATAGTTGAGAAAAAAGAACCAGACACCAGTGAGACACCTAAGTTAAAGGGCACACATAAAAAATCGATTGACAAAATGTCCTGCTTTTTAGATGTCACGAAAGGGGGCATGTTGCTTCTAGTTGTCCACATAGGAAAGTAGATTCTACACCTAAGACTGGAAATCCGGAACAACTTAAGCCTTCTCTAAGTGTTGCAAGCACATGTAGTTCTCAATATACCGAGAAAACTGTGCAAGCCGCACCTAAATCTGCTGTGAAACAAATGTCTGTGTCAGGTCGAACCAAAAAGTGATTAGGACTAATTCACCAAATCGAGTCACTAATCAATCTAGGTCAGGACCGCAACAACAATATAGGAGTACTACACCTAGCAGAGCCTACACTCCGGTTAGGTCACACACTCCTGTAAGACATCAAACACCAGGTAGAGCTCAGGGATATCAATCGGGTATGCATTATAATCGAAACTATTCAAGAGCTCCACAACAAATGCCTACACAAAGGCAAAGAGTGAACTTAAATCAATCTGCACCACAACAGGCTCAAACTCAAAAACCCAAGTCACCTGAACGGCGAGATGGGTATTTGAAAGAGTTTAAGTATGTAGACGAGAATGGTATTACCAAGTCAGTTATGGCATGGGTTCCCCGTGATAACTAACCTATTTTCTTTCATGTGAAGGAGATAACTACAGGTCCAAACAACAAGTGGTTCGTCAACAGTGGATGTTCCAGGCACATGACAGGGGAAAGAAGTCTACTCGCAGACTTCAAAGGAGGGAATCTGGGATTTGTATCATTCGCTGGCAATAAAGGAGGAAATATCACCGGTACTGGAGTGGTCACTAATGGGACTATCAAACTGAATCAAGTTTATCACGTTGATAAACTGGTTCACAATCTCATTAGTGTATCTCAAATTTGTGATAAGAAGAACTCAGTACTTTTCACTGATACTGAAGCGTTAGTGCTGAAACCGGGATTCAAAGTACCTGAAGAATGGATATTGATGAGGGCTCCAAGGAAGAATGACCTGTACATGCTCGAAATGAACAAGCCGGAATCTTCGATGGGACCAATTTGTCTACTATCAAAAGCTTCAAAGACTGAATCGATTTTATGGCACAGACGCATGGCATACTTGCACCTAAGAAAAATGAACTACATTACGAAAAATGGATTGGTGCAAGGTGTTCAAATGAAGAGTTTTCAGTTCGAGGACAAGTGTCTACCGTGCAAGAAAGGAAAGCAACACAAGAAAGCAGACAAGTCCAAGACTCAGAACTCAATAGCTGCCACGTTCGATTTGTTGCATATGGACCTCTTCGGACTAATCAACAATAGGAGTATAGGTGGTAGTTGGTATTGTTTGGTTATTACTGATGATTACTCACGTTTTTCTTGGGTTTTCTTTTTAGGTACAAAGGACGAGACGGTTGCCAAGCTCATCGGGTTCTTAGGCCAAGTGGAAAACTCTTATGGAACGAGGGTTAAAAGAATTAGGAGTGATAACGGAACAGAGTTTAAAAACACAGTGATTGGTGTATATTGCCTATCAAAGGGCATAGTGCATCAATTTAGTGCACCATATGAGCCACAACAAAATGGGGTGGCCGAACAGAAAAACAGGACTTTGATTGAGGCAGCAAGGACCATGCTTTCGGATTCAAACCTTCCTACCATGTTTAGGGGGGAGGCAGTGAATACCGCGTGCCATATTTTAAATCGGGTCCTTACTGTCGAATCACTGAACAAAACCTGTTATGAAGTTTGAATAAACGGCCACCTAATTTAACTGCCTTCGAACCTTTTGGGGTACCATGTACGTTAATGAAAACAAAGCATCAACCTAAGTTTGGTGAAAAGGTTGATGAAGGATACTTCCTAGGTTATGTGCCTAACTCACCAAACAAACGGGTTTTTAACAAATCTAATGGTACAGTACATATTGTGTATAACATTGATGTCACAAGTTATACCCATGAACCCCAAACTGGTCCGGAATGGATATTTGATTATGACAAATTATTTGAGTCATTTAACATTCCTTTGGATGGAAATGCAGGTACAATCGAACAGGACATGTCGTCATTAAATCTGAATGACGAGAATCAAAGTTTTCTGAGGACCACCTTTCCATCAACATCCGAGCCTACATCAACTGTAGATAGATCTCCAGAAGAAAATAATTCCGACGTGTCTACAAACGAAAATCAGACAACAAGTTCTAACTCTGAAGACAGTATCCATGAGGAACAAAATGTGGGAGATAATCTGAGAGTTGACGAGATAGAAACATCTAGGATTAATAAGAATCATCCTATTGAGAGTATCATAGGAAATCCCAATGCTGGTGTGAGGACTAGGAGTAGTTTGAGTAACAACACAGTGTTGTTGTCGATGATCAATGACTCTCTCATACTTGCCTCTACTCATGTTTCATCTCATAAGTAGAGCCGAAAAATGTGCAAATGACACTAAAAGACAACTCTTGGGTTGAAGCAATGCTGGAAGAACTGTCACAGTTTAGGAAACTAGAAGTGTGGGAGTTAGTTCCCTTACCTCGAGGAGAAGTTGCAATAGGAACCAAATGGGTTTTTAAATGCAAGAGAGATGATCGGGGTATAGTCACTCGCAACAAAGCAAGGCTTGTGGTAAAGGGTTTCAACCAGGAGGAAGGAATCGATTACAATGAAGTGTTCGCGCCAGTAGCAAGGCTTGAAGCAATTCGTTTGTTTCTGGCTTTTGCTTCCTTCAAAGGTTTTAAAGTTTATCAGGTAGATGTTAAGAGTGCTTTTCGTTATGGGAAAGTGAAGGAACTGGTATATGTTGAACAGCCGCCCGGGTTTACAGATCCGAAATATCCAGACATAGTGTATCGATTAGATAAGGCTTTGTATGGATTGCATCAAGCACCGAGGGCGTGGTACGGGACTCTATCTAATCATCTTTTAGACAACGGGTTTGAAAGAGGGAGAATAGATAGTACTTTGTTTGTGAAGAGAAAAGGTGAACATTTTATCTTGGTACAAGTGTACGTCGATGATATAATTTTTGGGTCATCAGACGAGCAGATGTGCACAGATTTTGAAAAGGTGATGAAGTCAAAGTTTGAGATGAGTGTGATGGGTGAGTTGAACTTCTTTCTGGGTTTGCAAGTCGAACAGAGGAAGGATGGCATGTTTATTCATCAGACGAAGTATGTCTACGACATCTTAGAGCACTTCGGGATGGAAGGAAGCAAGCTGACAGCTCATTTCAGCACGCCGATTCAAGTGAATCATAATCTCGGACCGGGTACAGAAAGTGATACCGATGTGGATCCGACGTTATATTGGGCCATGATTGGGTCACTCATGTATTTAACTTCTTCTAGACCTGACATAATGTTTGCTGTATGTATTTGGGCTAGGTTTCAAGCTAATCCAAAAGAGATGCACATGAAAGCTGTGAAGCGCATTCTACGATACCTCAAGTCGAAACCAAAGCTGGGACATTGGTATCACGCGGAGGGCGATGTGGAATTGGAAGCGTTCACGGATTCAGACTATGGAGGATGCAGCTTGACTCGCAAGTCAACAACTGGAGGTTGTCAGTTCCTAGGAGGGAAACTCGTTTCCTGACAATGCAAGAAACAGACTTCGATAGCCGAGTCAACGTGCGAGGTCGAATATGTTGCTGCTGGTAGTTGCTGTTCACATGTTTTGTGGATACAACAACAATTGTGGGATTACGGTTTGACTTATACTCATACTCCTATTAGGATAGATAACCAGTCAACAATTGCAATAACCAATAATCCAGTTAAACACAATAAAACCAACCACATAGACATAAGACACCGCTTTATACGTGATTGTGCTGAAATGAATTTAATTAAGCTGGTAAAAGTGGCAACGGATGATAATAATGCTGATTTATTTACCAAAGCTTTTGATAAGTCACGTTTTGAGTTTTTAGTTCAACTAAACGGAATGTGTAATCCAGAGTAGATTGACCTTAGTAGAAGTTATTTCCCTTTATCGCAGTAAGTTTTCTTTCCTTTTATAGTAAGTTAGTAGGTTATTTTCTGATTTTTGAAAAACAAAAAAAAAGGAGAAAACCATAAAAAGTTCAAAAAAAAGAGAATATCAAAAATTGAGTTAAGTCTTCGATACATAGGTTCAAAGTGACGAAAATTGGCACAGTCGATACAAACTCTAAGTGTTAAGCTTTCACACATAACGCACCTAAAATTCTAAGTATTATACATTATCTAGTTTGATATGTTGTTAGGCATAATTCACTAAGTGAGTCTCAAGGCTAATAAAATATTCAAGAAAAAGTCAGACGTGTCACTAACTTAGATGTATGACCAAATGGTCTTAATTTTTAAGTTAGAGACATACAGACATTGATTCTAAATGAGGTATGCAAACTATCTGGGGGATGTATAGCAACATCATATACATCTTAAAGAAAAGAAGAGAATAGAAAAATCATGATACTAATTTGAGAGTGAAAACAAATAACTCTGTTGTACATAAGTACAGACCTGTTGCCTCTGGTTTGACTCGAGTTAGCAAGATAAGTCGCTTTGTTGTATGTCGGTACAAACCTGTCACCGCTGTCTTGCTAGCTTTAAAAATAAACTTTAAGTCAAACTAAGACACTCTGTTGTATGTAAATACAGACTTGTGTCCGACGTTTTCCTTTTAAAAAAAGTTTGCAATGCCGAAAAGTTATAATCATTGTGTGTATGCCTTGATCATAAAAGTATGTCTAAGTATGAGTCACGTAGGGTAATTTCTTGATAAATAAAAGGGCCAAGGGATATTCCAAAGTGTAACATGTTTAAAGGGAAAATAATACAAACAATCGTATAGAAATATGTGTCACGACAAACAATAAAAGGAATAAAAAATTTCTAAGTGTGAAAGTAAGATACTGAAAGTGCGTATTTGACACCGCTATCTGATTGAACCTTTCTTTGACTATTCTCGCCAAAAATATTCTGTTAGTGTTAAGTATAGGTTGTAAATTTTAAAATTATTGTAGATTAGTTTAAGTTTAAATTTTGTTCAAAATTTTATTTTATATTTTATTTTATTTTATTTTATCTTATTTTAATTTAGTTTATATAGGAAAAAGGTCAAAGTTAATGAGGATGCATTTTTAGTTGAATAAATAAACATTACGTGAAAATCTTGTGCTTAGTGTAAATAAATTTTGCATAGTTTGTTCCGTTACACGAAAAAGTTTGAAAAGTTGAAAAAGTTGAATTTAATTCAAAGATTTTCAAAATTTTTAGTTAAATTCGAATTTAAGACAAAAACGAATGTTACATTGGAATTTGGCAGTAAATTCGAATTTGGAGACAAATTCGAAGGTGGTTAGTATATATAGGTCAACAGTGAACATTCATTATTCACCTACATTCGACTTTAAGCCTTCGAGTTTGTTCAGTGCGATTTCGAGTTTGTGCATTCGAGTTTGCCGTTTTTCGAGTTTTCACCTATTCATCGAAGTTTTGTACTTTGTGTTCGACACAATAGCCAAATCTAGGTATAAACATCACTATTATACAAGATTTAGGAAGTTTTAGACTCAATTTGTGCAAAAATCGACCTACTTTGAGGTTTTAAGGGTTTTGAACTTTGTGATTCAAAATCACAAAGTTTGAACCGGTGAAACTTCAAATAAGTGGCAAATTTCTTCAATTAGAACCTATTAGGACTGTAGGTCCCGAGAGGTTCCCAAAGTATATAGCTTTAAGCTGTAGAGGGGGGGTGAATACAGCTATTTACAAACTACACACTATTTTCTCAATGTTTGTATGTATTATCAACAATTTGTTAATTACAAACAAGCTTGAATGCGGAATAGTTCAAGCTGAGATGACAGATACAACAGTATGTTCACTAGTCTAAGATAAACTCAAACTAGTATACAATGAATACACTCACTAAGAAGCACTCACTGTGTTTACAAGACTTAAGGGAACAGCTTATGTAAAACAGCTTAGACACACAGATACAGATTTACACAGAAGGCTTGCATGCATGAAAATCACACTTGCACGTTCACTCTTGGTTTCAGCACTTAGCTTTTTTTTACACTTCTTTCTGTCCTTAGAAGCTTCCTTTTATACCCACTTAGAGGATCTAAGAGAAACATCTTCATTGGACGGAATGAAAAAGGAGAAGTCTTGTTGAAAAGACAACATAACCTTTTCTGCACTTTTCTGAAAAGCAGACTTGACTTCACATGTGCAGAACTTTTGTCTTTTTACTTTGTCTACTGTTGCATTGCCTTTAACTAATTTAGGAATGTCAACATTGCGTCTTTCTTCCTTGTAAAGGCCTATTTTGATATAAGAAAAAGGTCTGTTACCCTTTTTCAAATAACCTTTTGTCTTCATGTTACAGAACAGCTTGGGCAGGCTGAGCAAATCTGTTTTCCACTTTGTCTTCGACTTTGTAAACTGATCTTCTAATAAAAAACCATACATGATGACTTGGAAACATATTCCATAAAGTGTTTAGCCTGTTCACAAAGAACAGGTTCTGTTCACAAAGAACAGAACACTTTAAAATTGCCCAAGCTGCTCAACAGTGTAGAGCAGCGTAGACAGTTTATGTCTAGCCTGTTCAGCAGACAGAGCAGCTTGGACAAACTGTCTTAGTTGCAACACATGCAACATATAGAACAGCTTTAGACTGATATTGCAAATCATTTTCAGGTTTCAATAAGACATATAACAGGCCTTAAATTCAACCTTCAAATGCATCAACAGGTTTGATTATAAATCTCCCCCTCAGATGTAGAACAGGTTTGATTGAGGCCTTTTTGTGCCTAACAATCTCCCCCTATTTGCAATAACCAGTCTAAGCTGGTCTTATCAAAAATCATTATATATTTTTACAGTACATTTTGCTGAATTGAAATTACAACATTACAGTAAAGTAAAAGATCAGTTTATATATACACTGATTCTTGATTACATTAGAACAACACATGTTCTTACAAGAGTACAACTAATGTACTAAAGTATTTTACAACTGATGTAAAAGCAAAAATTACAACTTATGTAATAATGTACAACTAATGTACAAGATGTACAACTAATGTACAAGATGTTTGGACTGTTTGAGTTGGGAGCAGAAAACGGTAAGCCTGTCCAACTGATGGACAGCTTCCATTCTTCACCTACCCAGACGGTAGATGGACTTCATTACAATGGAGAAGGATCCTGAACCATCTTTTTCAGTTCTTCCCTTGTATCCTCAAGTTCTTCAACTTCACTTCTGATGATCATGAACTTGGGATCATTGAGCTCTCCTCTTTCATAGAAGCCTCTGAGCTGATCCCAGATGGCTGCTCTCCATTTGCTAGACTGCCTAAATGAAACTGCAAGTCTGAGACCGGCAAGTTGTCTCAGATCAACTTTGTATAGCTCTGAGGCTCTTTGGAAGCACTTCTTCTGAGTTAGGGGATCTACAAAAAATGCCCCCAGCTCAGGTTCTTCAATAATTTTGCCATCCTCAAACTCTATTCCACTTGGCAGGCTATGATCAACTCCTTTCATTTCAATGGCATAGTCGCCCTGTTCGATCAGTGTAAGGAGTAGCTCCATCTCTGTGTCCTTCCTTGTCCTCCTTGCCTTTATTTTTGGATGTGTCACAAAGACACCTTCACTAACTTCCTTAGAAATCAGGCCAAGATCCTTTACTCTTTCCATCAACTTCTTGACATATGCCCTGATCTGTTTAGCAGTTTCAGACTTTGATTCACTCAGGGCAACTGCCAGCTCAATCCACTCCCTGTATCCCATCTGAGCTACATCAGTGTGGTCATAAGTTTCCAATTCTGGGCCTGTTGCACCCATCCTTGTTAATTTAAGCTTCCACTGACTGCCTTTCCTTGATATAGGGACAGCTTTGACAATTGCTTCCTTGGCTAGTCTTCTTTCAGCAACATCATGAAACTTTTTCTTAGCCAAGTTGTCAAAGTGGTATTGAGCTCTTGCATGGGGTACTGTTGATTTGGTCACAGAGACCTGAGTACCTTTCTCTACTTCCTTCTCTTTCTCCCCTGCTGATTGTCTGGCAGCTTCCATTATTTTCTTTGCACCTCCAAGGTAGACATTTTAATTTTCTTTGCTTCTTG
>JAANYP010005359.1:0-14331 GCA_020465985.1 Centrapalus pauciflorus | reverse complement strand
TGACCTTTAGACAAATATTTGTGAGCCTTTTCTACAGATATAAAGCAATGCGCACCTTTCCGCTTCTCGCCCTTGATCTCAAGTACTCGACCGTCTGAAGATTTGATTTTGATTACTCGTCGGTTGCAGATAATTGTGGCCTCGTTGTTCATTAGCCAATCCATACCGATAATAACGTCGAACTCTTTTAATGGAATCGGGATGAGATCGAGGTTGAATACGATGTTATTTACAAGTAGAGTGCAGTTTCGGTAAACGGAATCAGCCATAACAAAATTGTTACTGGCTGTCTCAATGTCTAATATAACTGGAAGCTTTGATGGGAACTTAGATAGTCTCGATGCAAAAGAAGTCGATATGAAAGAACGACTTGCGCCAGAATCAAATAACACGCGAGCAGGTATGGTATTTAATAGAAACGTACCGGTGACTACGTCAGGTGTTTCTCTCGCCTCTTCAGCCGTTATTTGGAACGCACGTGTCCTTGCAGTTGGTGTTGCAGCAGAACTTTTAACTGTCGACCCTCCAGCTGATGACTGTGGTTGATAACGTGGTCCGCTACGACACTGATACATGAAGTGCCCTCTCTTACCGCATTTCGCACATCCATGTCCCTGCTGTGGACATTCCTCGCTGCTATGACCTATCATGTTGCATGAGAAGCAGGTAACGTCATCCGGATTACATAGTCCCATGTGAGACTTTCTGCATCTCTTACAGAATCGAGGCTCGTTTGTCAGTGAGTAAGCTTGCGCTTTCGGTTGTGAATTATGCTGATAGGATTGCTGAGACTGTGACGGAGACTTATTTGGCCTAAAGAATCTGCCAAATCGCTGTTTCTTTGGAGGAGACGGATTCATCGGATTGGTAGACGGAGCGTATAGCTGATCGCCGTATTCTAAGTAACCTCGTTCGATTTGTCTAGCCGCTTCTACCATTTCTAAGTAACTCTTATACTTTATTGCGCTCATCGGATGACGATATCTGGGATTGAGTCCTACTCGGAACCTATTCATTTTCCTTTCTTCAGTAGCAACCTGGTATGAAGAGTAACCACATAGACGTGAAAACTCGTGTTCATATTCATCAACTGTCTTCGTTCCCTGAGTCAGCTGCATCAGTTGTACTTCCATTTTATCTTGCTGGTCGACCGGGCAGTATTTCGCATTGAACATATCAAGAAACTGCTCCCATTCTAACGTCTGAATGACTTCCTCCCCGTATATACTTCGCTGGGTTTTCCACCAGGCACGAGCAGCTCCCACAAATAGTGCAGACGCATAGCTTACTTTCTTCGAATCTAGACAATCAGAAATCCTGAAGATTTCTTCAGTATGACTAATCCAATCCATCGCCTGGATCGGATTCACTGTACCCTCAAAGTTCAGGGCACCGCTCGCTTTAAAATCTTTGAATTTGCAGCCTTTTGGCTGAGCTATTTGGGTTTCTGGGTTAGATTTATCAGAATCAGATTCATTGGTCTGGACTTGCTTTTCTTTTCTCTTATTTTTCTTTTCTTCACGTCTTTTAGCTTCGGCCTCATCTCTAGCACGAAACTGTTCTTGCATCATTTTGTTTTGTTGTTCTGAGTGTTGGGCTAGAAATTGTTGCATCATTTCAAACATTTGTTGTTGGGTCATATTGTTGGGAATATCACCTGATCCTGATCCTGACATCTTCTACTGAAAATTAAAATCAATTAACTATCAGTTTATAGGCTTAGATCTATGTACCCTTTTCCCATCCTAACAGTCTGTACATCCTATCTCAGTTCAATCCACCTAAATGATTGATACATATGTATTGCTTCAGTTTGAGATCAAGTATACTTACGTAATACTTGATTCACTCAAACTATGGTCTCTGATACCATCCTGTGAAGACCACCCCTTACGGAGCAGTTCTCACCAGTCTAGGTCCCACATCATGCAATACGATATCAATCAAACTAAGATAGAGTAATTATAATGCGGAAAATTAAATTACAGTACAAATTATTAGGGTTTAAGTTTAATACAGATTACAAATTTTAAATTAAACTTATAAAGGGCACAAGTCTAATCTAATTCATGTCATCATATTATCAAAAGAAATCTACCCAGATCACCACAATATCATCATCCAATTAGTACCAAAATGAGATCGTTGAGTAGAGGTCTATGATACTTTTGTCTTGATCGTGTAAGACCTAAGAACTAGGTCCGGCAGGTGACTTTCCTTTGCTTTTTCCTGTAAAATATTAAAGCAACATCTGTAAGCAAAGCTTAGTGAGTTTATAGATTTTCAATATTAACATGCGTGCCAAGCGGAGTTATAAATCTAAGCGTGATAAGTCTTGGCTGCCGCTACAGCCGTCATCATGATTGAGATATAGTATCTAGATCGAATGATGTTCAAACCACACTCACGCTTATATCGTGGGGATCAGCCACATACTGGGCTAGCTACCAGTAGGTCAACATGGCCGAACATCGGAGGTCATTACCAAGTTCATAAGAACTGGTGAAATAGCCGGGTCTAGAACAATAGACCATAAGGGCTAGTCAAGCTGAATAAATCTTATCAAGTCTGATCAATGAAATAAGTATAAGTCTTAGAAGTCATGATATCAATGAATCATAAAGCAAAGTCTGAAGTGCTAATAAATGCAATATGAAATGATAAGCAATTTGCTATCATGATTCACTGGGCAACACCCATCCATGGTGTGCACAGGTCTCAATCCAGCTGATAAATGAGTGTCAAATAAAGTAACAGCATCAATATATCTCAAACGGATCTTTGCATGTTCAATTCGAATATCTATAACTCACAGTTTGGGTCTTGGTCAAACAGATATAAGAATCTGCCACCTGAGTTATCTCAGGATTTTGTCAATCTGTTCTCTGTCAAATCACGTCTCTGACCCGCTTTAAATCTTTTAAAATCTTTGTCTAAATGTTCTGGTAATATACTGAACCTGTTCAAAATTATGCATGATAATATCTTGTCATTTTCATCATCTTTATTAATGTCATCATCTTTTGGTCTTAAATTCTTTATTTTATCTGATTCTGATAACTTGTTCGTTCATATATCATCTTGGACTCAAATTTTGATTTAAAAGGAATAGATTCGAATTTAGATTCGAATTTAGATTCGAACCCTTCCATCACACACATGTTTCGAATCTGTTTTCTTAGATTCGAACTACTCCAATTCATATATAGAGTTCGAATCTATTGATTTATACCATTCGAATCTAATCATTTAAACTTGAATTGTGTGGGTGTGTGTGTCTCGATTCTATGTACATAGACTCGAAGGTGTGTGTGAGTTCGATTCTATGATGGTCTTCGAATCTATGTGTTTAGATTCGAACCAAGCTTATAATTCGAGTCTAGGAACACAGATTCGAAACATAGCCATTCGAATCTAATGGCCTAGTTTCGAAAATCCACCCATTCGAATCTGTTCTATGTATTTCTCGAATTTGATCATATTGTTCTCGAGTCTGATCATATTTACAACTCTAAACTTGAATTTCTAAGGCATAAATCACAAAGATGATCAATGTTAAGCCTATGTTCGATTATCTTACACTTATTCTAGTTAAATCTGATAAAAAGGCTTTAAATTTCATAAAAACTTGGTAGATTCGAGAATATCATATATATATATAAAACGTAAATATATATATATAAACTTACCTCAATTCGTCTGAATTCACGCAGAAATTGATATATATCCGTGTAGTATTCGCCGAGATCTTCCTAACGGTATATTTATCTTGACGATCGGACGGTCGGTTTAGAAGAATTTCTAGAGAGAAGTTAGAGAGAGAAAGCTAGAGAGAGAGTTTAGAGAGAGAGAGCTAGAGAGAGAGAGTCGAATCTGATCTTTGAGTTTGATTCTCGTTTATATACGTCGTCTAGTTATGTTTGCTAGCTAACTCACTTTCATTTTTGTATATTATATCTCTTTTTATTTAGTTTTCTTTAATAAATAATTAATTAATTCATAAATTAAATATTTATATAATTTAATTAATATTTCATTATTAATTAAATTATAATTCAAATAATTCAACATTATTGCATTATCGGTTCAAAATATTACTGAGTTTACGACTAGATCAAAAATTAGGTTGTTACACCATGAAATGGGCACTTTATTTTTATGTATGTGTGGCAGATTGCAACCATTTGGTGACACAACGAGTGTCTTCTTGTGGGATTTGGTCACATAAAATTATGCCATATGTGGTCGTAGGAGTTTAAAAGTGTGACCATATGCTCTCTTAAGTGAGGTGAACTTGTGTTTAGTGTGACTATTGTCCATGCCATGGCCACTTTATTTTTAAGTATGTGTGGCTGATTGCAACCATTTAGTCACACAACGAGTGACTTCTTGTGGTCTTTGGTCACATAAAAATATGCCATATGTGGCCGTAGGTGTTAAAAAGTGTGACCATATGCTCTCTTAAATGACGAAAACTTGTATTTTGTGTGACTATTGTGCATGCAATGGCCACTTAATTTATAACTATGTGTGGCTGAATGCAACCATTTGGTTACACAATGAGTGTCTTCATGTGGTCTTTGGTCACATAAAATTATGCGATATGTAGCCGTATGTGTTAAAAAGTGTGACCATATGCTCTCTTAAGTGAGGTAAACTTGTATTTTGTGTGACTACTGTCCATGAAATGACCACTTTATTTTTAGGTATGTGTGGCTGATTGCAACCATTTGGTGACACGACGAGAGTCTTCTTGTGGGATTTGGTCACATAAAATTATGCCATGAGTTGGTCGTAGGTGTTAAAAAGTGTGACCATATGGTGTCTTAAGTGAGGTAAACTTGTATTTTGTGTGACTATAGTCCATGCCATGGCCACTTTATTTTTAAGTATGTGTGGCTGATTGCAACCGTTTGGTCACACAACGAGAGTCTTCTTGTGGTCTTTGGTCACATAAATTTATGCCATATGTGGCCGTAGGTGTTAAAAAGTGTGACCATATGCCCTCTTAAATGAGGAAAACTTGTATTTTGTGTGACTATTGTCCATGCAATGGCCACTTTATTTATAACTATTTGTTACTGATTGCAACCATTTGGTTACAGAATGAGTGTCTTCTTGTGGTCTTTGGTCACATAAAATTATGCAATATGTAGCCGTTAGTGTTGAAAAGTGTGACCATATGCTCTCTTAAATGACGAAAACTTGTATTTTGTGTGACTATTGTGCATGCAATGGCCACTTAATTTATAACTATGTGTGGCTGAATGCAACCATTTGGTTACAGAATGAGTGTCTTCATGTGGTCTTTGGTCACATAAAATTATGCGATATGTAGCCGTATGTGTTAAAAAGTGTGACCATATGCTCTCTTAAGTGAGGTAAACTTGTATTTTGTGTGACTACTGTCCATGAAATGGGCACTTTATTTTTATGTATGTGTGGCAGATTGAAACCATTTGGTGACACAACGAGTGTCTTCTTGTGGGATTTGGTCACATAAAATTATGCCATATGTGGTCGTAGGAGTTTAAAAGTGTGACCATATGCTCTCTTAAGTGAGGTGAACTTGTGTTTAGTGTGACTATTGTCCATGCCATGGCCACTTTATTTTTAAGTATGTGTGGCTGATTGCAACCATTTAGTCACACAACGAGTGACTTCTTGTGGTCTTTGGTCACATAAAATTATGCCATATGTGGCCGTAGGCGTTAAAAAGTGTGACCATATGCTCTCTTAAATGAGAAAAACTTGTATTTTGTGTGACTATTGTCCATGCAATGGCCACTTTATTTATAACTATTTGTGACTGATTGCAACCATTTGGTTACAGAATGAGTGTCTTCTTGTGGTCTTTGGTCACATAAAATTATGCAATATGTAGCCGTTAGTGTTAAAAAGTGTGACCATATGCTCTCTTAAGTGAGGTAAACTTGTATTTTGTGTGACTACTGTCCATGAAATGGCCACTTTATTTTTATGTATGTGTGGCAGATTGCAACCATTTGGTGACACAACGAGTGTCTTCTTGTGGGATTTGGTCACATAAAATTATGCCATATGTGGTCGTAGGAGTTTAAAAGTGTGAACATATGATCTCTTAAGTGAGGTGAACTTGTGTTTAGTGTGACTATTGTCCATGACATGGCCACTTTATTTTTTAGTATGTGTGGCTGATTGCAACCGTTTGGTCACACAACGAGGGTCTTCTTGTGGTCTTTGGTCACATAAATTTATGCCATATGTGGCCGTAGGTGTTAAAAAGTGTGACCATATGCTCTCTTAAATGAGGAAAACTTGTATTTTGTGTGACTATTGTCCATGCAATGGCCATTTTATTTATAACTATGTGTGGCTGATTGCAACCATTTGGTTACACAACGAGTGGCTACTTGTGGTCTTTGGTCACATAAAATTATGCGGTGAACTTGTGTTTTGTGTGACTATTGTCCATGACATGGCCACTTTATTTTTAAGTATGTGTGGCTGATTGCAACCATTTGGTCATGCAAGGGGTGCCTTCTTGTGGTCTTTGGTCACATAAAAGTATGCCATATGTGGCCGTAGGTGTTAAAAAGTGTGACCATATGCTCTCTTAAGTGAGGTAAACTTGTATTTTGTGTGACTATTGTCCATGAAATGGTCACATTATTTTTATGTATGTGTGGTAGATTGCAACCATTTGGTGACACAATGAGTGTCTTCTTGTGGGATTTGGTCACATAAAATTATGCCATGAGTTGGTCGTAGATGTTAAAAAGTGTGACCATATGCTCTCTTAAGTGAGGTAAACTTGTATTTTGTGTGACTATTGTCCATGCCATGGCCACTTTATTTTTAAGTATGTGTGGCTGATTGCAACCGTTTGGTCACACAACGAGGGTCTTCTTGTGGTCTTTGGTCACATAAATTTATGCCATATGTGGCCGTAGGTGTTAAAAAGTGTGACCATATGCTCTCTTAAATGAGGAAAACTTGTATTTTGTGTGACTATTGTCCATGCAATGGCCACTTTATTTATAACTATTTGTGACTGATTGCAACCATATGCTTACAGAATGAGTGTCTTCTTGTGGTCTTTGGTCACATAAAATTATGCAATATGTAGCCGTTAGTGTTAAAAAGTGTGACCATATGCTATCTTAAGTAAGGTAAACTTGTATTTTGTGTGACTACTGTCCATGAAATGGCCACTTTATTTTTATGTATGTGTGGCAGATTGCAACCATTTGGTGACACAACGAGTGTCTTCTTGTGGGATTTGGTCAAATAAAATTATGCCATGAGTTGGTCGTAGGTGTTAAAAAGTGTGACCATATGCTCTCTTAAGTGAGGTAAACTTGTATTTTGTGTGACTATTGTCCATGCCATGGCCACTTTATTTTTAAGTATGTGTGGCTGATTGCAACCGTTTGGTCACACAACGAGGGTCTTCTTGTGGTCTTTGGTCACATAAATTTATGCCATATGTGGCCGTAGGTGTTAAAAAGTGTGACCATATGCTCTCTTAAATGAGGAAAACTTGTATTTTGTGTGACTATTGTCCATGCAATGGCTACTGTATTTATAACTATTTGTGACTGATTGCAACTATTTGGTTACAGAATGAGTGTCTTCTTGTGGTCTTTGGTCACATAAAATTATGCAATATGTAGTCGTTAGTGTTAAAAAGTGTGACCATATGCTTTCTTAAGTGAGGTAAACTTGTATTTTGTGTGACTACTGTCCATGAAATGGCCACTTTATTTTTATGTATGTGTGGCAGATTGCAACCATTTGGTGACACAACGAGTGTCTTCTTGTGGGATTTGGTCACATAAAATTATGCCATATGTGGTCGTAGGAGTTTAAAAGTGTGAACATATGATCTCTTAAGTGAGGTGAACTTGTGTTTAGTGTGACTATTGTCCATGCCATGGCCACTTTATTTTTTTGTATGTGTGGCTGATTGCAACCGTTTGGTCACACAACGAGGGTCTTCTTGTGGTCTTTGGTCACATAAATTTATGCCATATGTGGCCGTAGGTGTTAAAAAGTGTGACCATATGCTCTCTTAAATGAGGAAAACTTGTATTTTGTGTGACTATTGTCCATGCACTGGCCACTTTATTTATAACTATTTGTGACTGATTGCAACCATTTGGTTACAGAATGAGTGTCTTCTTGTGGTCTTTGGTCACATAAAATTATGCAATATGTGGCCGTAGGTGTTAAAAAGTGTGACCATATGCTCTCTTAAGTGAGGTAAACTTGTATTTTGGGTGACTACTGTCCATGAAATGGCCACTTTATTTTTATGTATGTGTGGCAGATTGCAACCATTTTGTGACACAACGAGTGTCTTCTTGTGGGATTTGGTCACATAAAATTATGTCATATGTGGTCGTAGGAGTTTAAAAGTGTGACCATATGCTCTCTTAAGTGAGGTGAACTTGTGTTTAGTGTGACTATTGTCCATGCCATGGCCACTTTATTTTTAAGTATGTGTGGCTGATTGCAACCATTTAGTCACACAACGAGTGACTTCTTGTGGTCTTTGGTCACATAAAATTATGCCATATGTGGCCGTAGGTGTTAAAAAGTGTGACCATATGCTCTCTTAAATGACGAAAACTTGTATTTTGTGTGACTATTGTGCATGCAATGGGCACTTAATTTATAACTATGTGTGGCTGAATGCAACCATTTGGTTACACAATGAGTGTCTTCATGTGGTCTTTGGTCACATAAAATTATGCGATATGTAGCCGTATGTGTTAAAAAGTGTGACCATATGCTCTCTTAAGTGAGGTAAACTTGTATTTTGTGTGACTACTGTCCATGAAATGACCACTTTATTTTTATGTATGTGTGGCTGATTGCAACCATTTGGTGACACGACGAGAGTCTTCTTGTGGGATTTGGTCACATAAAATTATGCCATGAGTTGGTCGTAGGTGTTAAAAAGTGTGACCATATGCTCTCTTAAATGAGGAAAACTTGTATTTTGTGTGACTATTGTCCATGCAATGGCCACTTTATTTATAACTATTTGTGACTGATTGCAACCATTTGGTTACAGAATGAGTGTCTTCTTGTGGTCTTTGGTCACATAAAATTATGCAATATGTAGCCGTTAGTGTTAAAAAGTGTGACCATATGCTCTCTTAAGTAAGGTAAACTTGTATTTTGTGTGACTACTGTCCATGAAATGGCCACTTTATTTCTATGTATATGTGGCAGATTGCAACCATTTGGTGACAAAACGAGTGTCTTCTTGTGGGATTTGGTCACATAAAATTATGCCATGAGTTGGTCGTAGGTGTTAAAAAGTGTGACCATATGCTCTCTTAAGTGAGGTAAACTTGTATTTTGTGTGACTATTGTCCATGCCATGGCCACTTTATTTTTAAGTATGTGTGGCTGATTGCAACCGTTTGGTCACACAACGAGGGTCTTCTTGTGGTCTTTGGTCACATAAATTTATGCCATATGTGGCCGTAGGTGTTAAAAAGTGTGACCATATGCTCTCTTAAATGAGGAAAACTTGTATTTTGTGTGACTATTGTCCATGCAATGGCAACTTTATTTATAACTATTTGTGACTGATTGCAACTATTTGGTTACAGAATGAGTGTCTTCTTGTGGTCTTTGGTCACATAAAATTATGCAATATGTAGTCGTTAGTGTTAAAAAGTGTGACCATATGCTCTCTTAAGTGAGGTAAACTTGTATTTTGTGTGACTACTGTCCATGAAATGGCCACTTTATTTTTATGTATGTGTGGCAGATTGCAACCATTTGGTGACACAACGAGTGTCTTCTTGTGGGATTTGGTCACATAAAATTATGCCATATGTGGTCGTAGGAGTTTAAAAGTGTGACCATATGCTCTCTTAAGTGAGGTGAACTTGTGTTTAGTGTGACTATTGTCCATGCCATGGCCACTTTATTTTTAAGCATGTGTGGCTGATTGCAACCATTTAGTCACACAACGAGTGACTTCTTGTGGTCTTTGGTCACATAAAATTATGCCATATGTGGCCGTAGGTGTTAAAAAGTGTGACCATATGCTCTCTTAAATGACGAAAACTTGTATTTTGTGTGACTATTGTGCATGCAATGGCCACTTAATTTATAACTATGTGTGGCTGAATGCAACCATTTGGTTACACAATGAGTGTCTTCATGTGGTCTTTGGTCACATAAAATTATGCGATATGTAGCCGTATGTGTTAAAAAGTGTGACCATATGCTCTCTTAAGTGAGGTAAACTTGTATTTTGTGTGACTACTGTCCATGAAATGACCACTTTATTTTTATGTATGTGTGGCTGATTGCAACCATTTGGTGACACGACGAGAGTCTTCTTGTGGGATTTGGTCACATAAAATTATGCCATGAGTTGGTCGTAGGTGTTAAAAAGTGTGACCATATGGTGTCTTAAGTGAGGTAAACTTGTATTTTGTGTGACTATAGTCCATGCCATGGCCACTTTATTTTTAAGTATGTGTGGCTGATTGCAACCGTTTGGTCACACAACGAGGGTCTTCTTGTGGTCTTTGGTCACATAAATTTATGCCATATGTGGTCGTAGGTGTTAAAAAGTGTGACCATATGCTCTCTTAAGTGAGGTGAACTTGTATTTTGTGTGACTACTGTCCATGAAATGACCACTTTATTTTTATGTATGTGTGGCTGATTGCAACCATTTGGAGACACGACGAGAGTCTTCTTGTGGGATTTGGTCACATAAAATTATGCCATGAGTTGGTCGTAGGTGTTAAAAAGTGTGACCATATGGTGTCTTAAGTGAGGTAAACTTGTATTTTGTGTGACTATAGTCCATGCCATGGCCACTTTATTTTTAAGTATGTGTGGCTGATTGCAACCGTTTGGTCACACAACGAGGGTCTTCTTGTGGTCTTTGGTCACATAAATTTATGCCATATGTGGTCGTAGGTGTTAAAAAGTGTGACCATATGCTCTCTTAAGTGAGGTAAACTTGTATTTTGTGTGACTACTGTCCATGAAATGACCACTTTATTTTTATGTATGTGTGGCTGATTGCAACCATTTGGTTACAGAATGAGTGTCTTCTTGTGGTCTTTGGTCACATAAAATTATGCAATATGTAGCCGTTAGTGTTAAAAAGTGTGACCATATGCTCTCTTAAATGACGAAAACTTGTATTTTGTGTGACTATTGTGCATGCAATGGCCACTTAATTTATAACTATGTGTGGCTGAATGCAACCATTTGGTTACAGAATGAGTGTCTTCATGTGGTCTTTGGTCACATAAAATTATGCGATATGTAGCCGTATGTGTTAAAAAGTGTGACCATATGCTCTCTTAAGTGAGGTAAACTTGTATTTTGTGTGACTACTGTCCATGAAATGGGCACTTTATTTTTATGTATGTGTGGCAGATTGCAACCATTTGGGGACACAACGAGTGTCTTCTTGTGGGATTTGGTCACATAAAATTATGCCATATGTGGTCGTAGGAGTTTAAAAGTGTGACCATACGCTCTCTTAAGTGAGGTGAACTTGTGTTTAGTGTGACTATTGTCCATGCCATGGCCACTTTATTTTTAAGTATGTGTGGCTGATTGCAACCATTTAGTCACACAACGAGTGACTTCTTGTGGTCTTTGGTCACATAAAATTATGCCATATGTGGCCGTAGGTGTTAAAAAGTGTGACCATATGCTCTCTTAAATGACGAAAACTTGTATTTTGTGTGACTATTGTGCATGCAATGGCCACTTAATTTATAACTATGTGTGGCTGAATGCAACCATTTGGTTACACAATGAGTGTCTTCATGTGGTCTTTGGTCACATAAAATTATGCGATATGTAGCCGTATGTGTTAAAAAGTGTGACCATATGCTCTCTTAAGTGAGGTAAACTTGTATTTATTGTGACTACTGTCCATGAAATGACCACTTTATTTTTATGTATGTGTGGCTGATTGCAACCATTTGGTGACACGACGAGAGTCTTCTTGTGGGATTTGGTCACATAAAATTATGCCATGAGTTGGTCGTAGGTGTTAAAAAGTGTGACCATATGGTGTCTTAAGTGAGGTAAACTTGTATTTTGTGTGACTATAGTCCATGCCATGGCCACTTTATTTTTAAGTATGTGTGGCTGATTGCAACCGTTTGGTCACACAACGAGGGTCTTCTTGTGGTCTTTGGTCACATAAATTTATGCCATATGTGGTCGTAGGTGTTAAAAAGTGTGACCATATGCCCTCTTAAATGAGGAAAACTTGTATTTTGTGTGACTATTGTCCATGCAATGGCCACTTTATTTATAACTATTTGTTACTGATTGCAACCATTTGGTTACAGAATGAGTGTCTTCTTGTGGTCTTTGGTCACATAAAATTATTGAATATGTAGCCGTTAGTGTTAAAAAGTGTGACCATATGCTCTCTTAAATGACGAAAACTTGTATTTTGTGTGACTATTGTGCATGCAATGGCCACTTAATTTATAACTATGTGTGGCTGAATGCAACCATTTGGTTACACAATGAGTGTCTTCATGTGGTCTTTGGTCACATAAAATTATGCGATATGTAGCCGTATGTGTTAAAAAGTGTGACCATATGCTCTCTTAAGTGAGGTAAACTTGTATTTTGTGTGACTACTGTCCATGAAATGACCACTTTATTTTTATGTATGTGTGGCTGATTGCAACCATTTGGAGACACGACGAGAGTCTTCTTGTGGGATTTGGTCACATAAAATTATGCCATGAGTTGGTCGTAGGTGTTAAAAAGTGTGACCATATGGTGTCTTAAGTGAGGTAAACTTGTATTTTGTGTGACTATAGTCCATGCCATGGCCACTTTATTTTTAAGTATGTGTGGCTGATTGCAACCGTTTGGTCACACAACGAGGGTCTTCTTGTGGTCTTTGGTCACATAAATTTATGCCATATGTGGTCGTAGGTGTTAAAAAGTGTGACCATATGCCCTCTTAAATGAGGAAAACTTGTATTTTGTGTGACTATTGTCCATGCAATGGCCACTTTATTTATAACTATTTGTTACTGATTGCAACCATTTGGTTACAGAATGAGTGTCTTCTTGTGGTCTTTGGTCACATAAAATTATTGAATATGTAGCCGTTAGTGTTAAAAAGTGTGACCATATGCTCTCTTAAATGACGAAAACTTGTATTTTGTGTGACTATTGTGCATGCAATGGCCACTTAATTTATAACTATGTGTGGCTGAATGCAACCATTTGGTTACACAATGAGTGTCTTCATGTGGTCTTTGGTCACATAAAATTATGCGATATGTAGCCGTATGTGTTAAAAAGTGTGACCATATGCTCTCTTAAGTGAGGTAAACTTGTATTTTGTGTGACTACTGTCCATGAAATGACCACTTTATTTTTAGGTATGTGTGGCTGATTGCAACCATTTGGTGACACGACGAGAGTCTTCTTGTGGGATTTGGTCACATAAAATTATGCCATGAGTTGGTCGTAGGTGTTAAAAAGTGTGACCATATGCTGTCTTAAGTGAGGTAAACTTGTATTTTGTGTGACTATTGTCCATGCCATGGCCACTTTATTTTTAAGTATGTGTGGCTGATTGCAACCGTTTGGTCACACAACGAGGGTCTTCTTGTGGTCTTTGGTCACATAAATATATGCCATATGTGGCCGTAGGTGTTAAAAAGTGTGACCATATGCTCTCTTAATTGAGGAAAACTTGTATTTTGTGTAACTGTTGTCCATGCAATGGCCACTTTATTTATAACTATTTGTGACTGATTACAACCATTTAGTTACAGAATGAGTGTCTTCTTGTGGTCTTTGGTCACATAAAATTATGCAATATGTAGCCGTTAGTGTTAAAAAGTGTGACCATATGCTCTCTTAAATGACGAAAACTTGTATTTTGTGTGACTATTGTGCATGCAATGGCCACTTAATTTATAACTATGTGTGGCTGAATGCAACCATTTGGTTACACAATGAGTGTCTTCATGTGGTCTTTGGTCACATAAAATTATGCGATATGTAGCCGTATGTGTTAAAAAGTGTGACCATATGCTCTCTTAAGTGAGGTAAACTTGTATTTTGTGTGACTACTGTCCATGAAATGACCACTTTATTTTTATGTATGTGTGGCTGATTGCAACCATTTGGTGACACGACGAGAGTCTTCTTGTGGGATTTGGTCACATAAAATTATGCCATGAGTTGGTCGTAGGTGTTAAAAAGTGTGACCATATGCTCTCTTAAGTGAGGTAAACTTGTATTTTGTGTGACTATTGTCCATGCCATGGCCACTTTATTTTTAAGTATGTGTGGCTGATTGCA
>JAANYP010005358.1:15275-64976 GCA_020465985.1 Centrapalus pauciflorus | reverse complement strand
CTAAAAAGAGGAAAGAAGAGACAAACAAAGCTGTGGCTATCGAACCCTCCACTCAAACTGTTGATTCATCAAATAATAATAAATTTGCTAAACCTGCTAACAGAATCAACAAAAATGGCTCAGAATGTGTTTCTGAAAGTTCTTCTTCCAAAAATTCTAAAAAGAGAAAATGTTATAAATGTGGAAAGAAGACACATCTGGCTAAGGACTGTCCTGAATCTGAGGACATGAGGCCTGTTGACTCTGATGGTTCTCTCACAGCTGTTACAAGCAGTGTTGGAAACATCTCAGTCAATAAAAGTGGTATCCAAGCTGATACCATTCAAATAGGAAATATTAGTGTGGATATTATAAGTCCATCAACACATGTTGATGAAGTAGGAGAACTCATCTCTGTGATGAGTTCCCCTAAAAATGACTAATATTTCTCTTATCACTCTGCAGGAAAAACAACCTTCCCAGGTTTGGTACTTGGACAGTGGCTGCTCAGGACACATGACAGGTTGTAAAGAATTGCTGAGTGATCTCAGGCCTGAAAAAGGGCCAAAAGTCACATTTGGTGACAATGTATAGGGATCCACTGAGGGATATGGAACTCTTAAAGCTGGTGCTGCAGTGTTCAAAAGAGTAGCCTATGTGGTTGGGCTAAAACATAACCTTGTTAGCATAAGCCAACTGTGTGATGCTGGCTACAAGGTTAACTTTGATGAGCACATGGGTTACATATTGGATCCCCAAGGAAAAGTTGTGCTATGTGCTCAACGAAAGAAAGGTGTATATGTTGTGGACATGCAATCTGCTGATCCCACAACTGAAACCTGCTTTCTCATAAGAACAAATGCAGACTTAAACTGGTTATGGCACAAAAGGCTGTCACATCTGAACTTCAAGAACATCAATAAACTCTATAAGAAAGAGTTGGTGACAGGTTTGCCTTCTATGACCTTTGTTAAAGATAAACTATGCACAGCTTGTGAGAAAGGCAAGCAGAGGAAAACATCTTTTAAATCCAAACATAATTTCTCTATTGATACTCCACTCTTCTTAATCCACATGGACTTGTTTGGACCTGTAAATGTCCCAAGTCTAGGAGGAAGAAGATACACTCTAGTAATGGTTGATGAGTTCTCCAGGTACACATGGGTGATCTTTCTGAAGAGCAAAGGAGAGGCTGCTAGAGAAATTATTGGATTTGTGAAAAAGATGGAGATGCTGAACTCTGCCCAAGTGAAGCAGCTTAGAAGTGATCATGGTACTGAATTTAGAAACAGTACTCTTGAAGACTTCTGTGAAGAGAAAGGAATCACTCAAAACTTTTCAGCTGTAAGGACTCCACAACAAAATGGAGTTGCTGAAAGGAGAAACAGAACTCTCATTGAAGCTGCTAGAACCATGCTGTGTGCATCAGGTTTACCTTCATCATTCTGGGTTGAAGCTGTCAACACTGCCTGCTTCACCCAAAACAGATCCTTCGTGGTGAAAAGGTTGAACAAAACTCCTTATGAGCTGCTCAAAGGAGGAAACCAAATTTCAGTTACTTCCATGTGTTTGGGTGTCCCTGCTTCATTCTGAATCAGAGGGACCAACTGACAAAGTTTGAACCTAAAGCTGATGAAGGTGTGTTTGTTGGCTACTCTGCTATCTCTAAAGCCTACAGAGTATACAACAACAAAAGAAAGGTGATAGATGAATCTATCAATGTCACCTTTGAAGAGTCCAAGAATGCTTCCACCAAAGCTGTTCCTGAATCAGTTTCAGGAGAACTCAACTTTGATGATCTGATGCATTCAAACAATGAAGAGGACTCAAAAGCTTCCACTACACCCAGTGTGGAACCTGTTAATCATGATGGGCATGATGATGATTATGTCAATACATCCTGTGTGAATAAATGTACTGACTTAATTACAACTGCATGTCCTGAACCTATCAATGCTGATTTTCCTAGTTCTTCTGCTGATATGTTCAACAGTGGTCAGACATGTTCAACAAGTGAACAGGCTCAAGGCAACAGTGTGTCTGAAAATCTTGAGAACTGTTCAACAGGACCTGCTGAAGATGATAACAACTCAGGTGAATCATCATTGAAAAATGATCCTAAGTGGATCAGGTGTCACCCAATGATCAAATAATTGGTGACATCAACAAAGGGATACAAACACGTTGGGACAGCTTAGGGAACTTCTGTATGTTCTCTAGCTTTGTTTCACTAATGGAGCCAAAGAAGGTTGATGAAGCACTAAAAGATGCCAATTGGATCACTGCCATGCAAGAAGAGCTCAATCAGTTTGAGAGAAACAATGTATGGAAGCTGGTCCCTGCTCCTAAAGGTAAAACCATAATTGGCACTAAATGGGTTTTCAGGAATAAGATGGATGAGCAAGGTCATGTCATTAGAAATAAGGCAAGACTAGTTGCTCAGGGCTACAGATAGGAGGAAGGAATTGATTATGATGAAACATTTGCTCCTGTGGCCAGGCTAGAAGCAATTCGTTTGTATCTAGCCTACGCTGCTCATAAGAGCATCAAGGTATTTCAAATGGATGTGAAGAGTGCATTTTTGAATGGGAAGCTGCAAGAAGAAGTTTATGTCAAGCAGCCTCCAGGTTTTGAAAATGAACAACATCCAGGTTTTGTCTATTAGTTGGACAAAGCTCTCTATGGTCTCAAACAAGCACCCAGAGCCTGGTATGACACTCTTACTGAGTTCCTTATGAGCAATGGGTATTCCAGAGGTAAAGTGGATACTACACTGTTCATAAACAAAGTGAAATCTGACATTATGCTCGTTCAAATTTATGTGGATGATATAATATTTGGTTCTACTAATGAGCAGTTGTGAAAGAATTTTTCATTACTCATGAAATCCAAGTATGAAATGAGTATGATGTGAGAACTTACTTTCTTTTTAGGATTACAGGTTAAACAAACCTCAACTGGAATTTTTATAAATCAAAGAAAGTACACTTTAGATCTATTGAAAAAGTTCAAATTTGATCAAAGTTCTCCTATTAAAACCCCAATGGCAACCAATGTAAAATTGGATGCTGATGCCAGTGGCAAAGCTGTTTCAGTAACAGCTTACAGTGGCATGATTGGGAGCTTACTATACTTAACTGCTAGTAGACCTGATATTATGTTTGCTACCTGTCTGTGTGCAAGGTTCCAAGCTGATCCAAAGGAGTCTCATCTAGTTGCTGTTAAAAGAATCTTCAGATACCTGAAGGGTACACCAGGTTTGGGTCTTTGGTATCCCAAAGACTCCAGCCTTGAACTAACAGGTTATTCAGATTCTGATTTTGCAGGCTGCAGGCTAGACAGGAAAAGCACAACAGGTGGATGTCAACTCCTTGGTGGTAAGTTGATAAGTTGGTGTAGCAAGAAGCAGAACTCTGTGTCTACTTCTACTGCTGAAGCTGAGTACATTGCTGCTGGAAGCTGTTGTGGACAGATTCTGAGGATGCAGCATCAGCTTGAAGATTATGGTCTTGTGTATAGGAAAATTCCTATTCTGTGTGATAACACAAGTGCCATAGCCATTTCCAACAATCCAGTATTTCATTCTAGAACAAATCATATTGAAGTCAGACATCACTTCATCTGGGATCACATTCAGAAAGGTAATGTGGAGGTAAGTTTTATTTCCACAAATGAACAGCTTGCAGACATTTTCACCAAACCTCTGGATGAAACAAGGTTTAATTACCTTGTCAGCAAGCTGGGCATGTTAAACAAGAGTGACTAAGTGTTTCTTAAAGGTCTAAGACTTTGTGTGTTTCACACTGCTCAAGTTTCTTAGAACAGCTTAGGCAGAACAAATTATACATATTCTGTACTTAGCCATTTGTCTGAAAAACTTGAACAGCTTGAGCACACATCAGGCTGAACAATCATAGTTTACTAGTCCAGCCTGCTCTGATGGTCCAGTCTTCACCCTGTTCACTTCTTCACACTGTCTTACAAGTCATTATCTTGTAACCTGTTCAACTATTGAACACATCCTGCTCTTACAAAAGAAAGCAGGCTGGAGGCACAGTTTGAAAAATGAACAGCTTGAAGATTAAACAGCTTGTGATGACCTTACTTATCACAGGTTTGACCAACAGCTTAGACCAACAATTTTAATTACCTTTCTTCAAACTTAAGTTACTTAATAATGTTTTATTTAACTTAATTACTGCGGATAATGTGGGTTACGTGTATTAGTGATTAAAAGGACTCAAGTGGTCTGACAAACGGTCTGACATGGACAACCGTTCCGTTTTCCGTTAACGACTTTTTCAAATCGAACCGCCCAAAACTTTCTCTCTCATACACACTCACATTCAAATCCTATAAATACCCAACTACTGTTTCATCTTCGTCTTCCTCACCATTTCCAGAAATCCTCAAGAACCCTAAAAATCGACTAAGTGTCTTTTGCTTCTACAAACCTCAAAACTTCCCAAATGGCTCACAGTCCTAATCCCTTTCTTGCAGTGTTCGTTGGTGATGATGTTATCAAACACTCATCAGTCACCACAATGCTGACCATCAAACCCACAAACTATATTGCAAACCTTACTATCCCCAAAAACTATGTGGGGAAAGGTTACGATCAAATGGTGGAGTTTCTACAAGTTCATCCGTTGAACTATGCTATGACTGCAACTCCTGGTGTTCTGTACCAGGAGATGGTGTACGAGTTCTGGTACACCTGTGCCTACAACCCCAACACCAAAGTCATCAAGGGGACTATTCTCAATGGGACTCAGACCATTGAGATTACTGCTGATCTTCTGAGAGAGGTTCTTCATCTGCATGTTGCTGAGTCATATGATATGCCCCAGCCTGAAAACGAGCAAATGGGAAATCTGCTATGCTTCTGTGGTGTAGCAGAACCTAAAATTGGAGCAACGTTGTACAGGAAGGATTTGTCTCCTACCTACAGCTTTCTGTTTGCTTCTGTGATGATGAGCTTCAGCAGCAAAGTTGGTTCATTTGACCAACTGAGCAGAGATGAAGTTCCAATAGTCCTACAGCTAGTGGATGGGACTACCATTGATATGGCTAAGTGGATCTTTCTGAACTTGAGGAACCTGGTGCAGCAAGAGCCAAGACCAGCTGCTGTCCGTTATCCCAGGTTTCTGAGCCTCATTTTCAGACATGTTTGTGGTGAGCATCTATACAACTCTCAGCCTTTACTTAAGTCTGCTGCATTCCCTGTCATAGGGAATAGAGTTTTCTATACTCCTGTACTCCAAAATGAGCCTCCTCTATCCACACCAATGAGGAGGTTGTTAGGTTTGGTGGAAGGACCCTCTGCTGTGAGGGTGGATCCAGAAGCTGCTGCTCCCACAAGAAAATCCAAAGCCAGGTCCAAACTTGTTAAGAGGACCCTGGCAACTGCTGAAGCTGGGCCTGTGAAAAAGAAGGCCAAAACAGCTCAGACTGAGTCTGAACCTTTAGCCTCTGTGGCTGAGGGAGAGCAGACTCCTCACCCTGGTTCATTTGTTGAACCTCAAGCCTCTGTGGCTGGTGCCTCAGTGGCACCTGAGACTATGGAACAGGCTAACCCACCTGTTTCTGACCCAGTCTCAAAACCTGTCCAGTCTGAACCTCTCATCTCCTCTCCCCAATCACCTACTTCATCCATTCTCTATCAACGAAAATCAATCTCCAAAAAGAAAACAGCCAAAACAACCACCTCCTCTGTTCCCTCTCAACAGGGTTCAGTTGTAAAAGAAGCAACCCCTGCTGCCTCTCCTATATTGGGAGAAGATTCAGCCACATTGGAGCATGCTTCACTCCAATCTGAGTCTACCCAGAGTCAGCCTAGACCCTCTGGTTCCTCCCAACAGGAACCAGTTGTACAAACGGAGATACCCACATCAACTATCCCAGCCTCCCAACAGGCTGAGGATATTGAAAGACAGGAGTCCTCTCCACTCCATACTGTGTCCACACTGTCCCCGAATCAAATCTCCTCACACCCTGAGTCTGCACGAGGTGCCCACGCTGCTGGTATAGACCAATCAGCAGCTCAGCCTCAAACTTCTGCTCCCCATGATACAGCTGTTCTCCACCAAACAGCTGCTGAGGGACCAACCACCCAAGCTGATGAACCTCAGGGATCATACCATCCCTCTGGTGAGGCTGCTCCCTCCATGCAAACTTCATCAGCAGGTTTCACCACTGCTGATGTTGAAATGCATATCTCATCTCCCAATGATGAGGTGCTTTTAAACCAAGGCACTGCAGAGGGAACCACCACTGGTCTTCATGAGGATGTTGCAGCACAAGCAGCATCTGAAAGGCCCCCAACACCAACCCCTTCTCCTGGTGATGCAGCTACAGCCGCTGCTGAAGGACCTTTTGACCCTTCCAAGCTGGGCCATATTACTTTTGCCCAGGCTATGGAACTTCTATCCAATGTTCATCTTCCCTCTCCATCACACCCTCATACACCAGCCTCATCATCATCCTCTCCATCCACTCAATCTAAACAGTCCACCCATACACCTCCATCTCCCAAAGCCCTGCCTTTGAAGGATCAGCTTTTTCTGCTGACCAACAAAGTTGGTTCTTTGGAAACTACCATGACCTCTCTACCCTCTCTTATTTCAGACTCTGTGTCTGAACAGCTTAAGGGGTTCTTTGATTCGTTCAAAGACTCTTTCCCTGCTACTCCACAAACAGATCATTCTTCACAGCTGATAGCACTCACCGCACAGCTGCAAACTGTGTCCAACTCTCTTTCCTCCATTCTTTCACTACAACAGGACTCTGTGTCCTCAATGACAGCTATTTCCCAACAGCTGTCATCTCTCCTCAATTCTTGCAATTCTACTCTTCCTGCCACTCTGGCCAGCTTGACCACACAAATTGGCTCTCTATCTAATTCTATGTCATCCAACCTTGCTGATGTACAAGATTCTCTCGAATTACATCTTGCACAGCTTCAAAGGTTGCTGTTCACAGAGTCTGATAGGGAAAACATTGTTTAGCTGACCTCCCTTGCTGATACACAATCCTCTTCTCTTCAAACCTGTCTTTCCCAACTTGCAGAGGTCAAGGACAATTTGGCTTTCTTGTTGACTAGCCTTGTTGGCCCTAGGCCTGCTGCCAAAACTGCTGGCAAGCCTGCTGACTTTGTGTCTTCAGGCAGACCAGGTGTTGAAGGTGCTGGTACATCTCCTTCAAAGGGGGAGAAGTCGTCTGCCTCTAAGGGGGAGAAAACTTCCACTCCTAAGGAGAAACCAGTGCCTGCAGCACAAACTGGTCATCCTGCAGGAATCTCTGCAACAGGTACAGTAGAGGGTGCTTCTCATGTTGCTCAGTCTACTCAGGTTGAATCTCCAATCCCTGCTCAGTCTAAGGGGGAGGAATCCATTCCTGAGGGCAGGCCAAGCAGCAGAAGGAGGCATCTGATCCTAGAGGAAGAAGAAGAAGAGGAAGAAAGTCCTGAAGCTGCTACCACTACAGCAGCTAAAGGAAAAAGAAATAGCAGAAGATGATCCCATACAGCAGAAACAAGCAGAAATCCAATTTCACAAAGCCAGGGCCAAAGAAATGGGTCTTCCTATGCATAAGTATTTTGAGTTTAGAGAAGAACAGCTTCAAGCCCTGGAAATTCTTAGAAAAGAAGAAGAATCTGCCAAAGCTGCCAAATCATTTGCACTTCAAGAAGCAAAGAAAGTTAAAATGTCTACTCTGGAAGTGCAAAAGAAAATATTGGAAGCTGCTAAGGGATCAGCAGGGGAGAAGGAAGCAGAGAAGGAAAAAGGTACTCTGGTCTCAGTGACCAAGCCTACAGTGCCTCATGCAAGAGTTCAGTACCATTTTGACAACCTGGCAAAGAAAAAATTTCAAGATGTTGCTGAAAGAAGGCTTGCCAAGGAAGCAATTGTCAAAGCTGTCCCTATATCAAGAAAAGGCAGTCAGTGGAAGTTAAAAATAACAAGGATGGGTGCAACAGGCCCTGAATTGGAAACATATGACTACACTGACGTAGCACAGATGGGGTACAGAGAATGGATTGAATTGGCAGTTGCCCTGAGTGAGTCAAAGTCAGAAACAGCTAAGACAATCAGGGCATATGTCAAGAAACTGATGGAGAGAGTAAAGAACCTTGGCCTGATTTCCAAAGAAGCAAGTGAAGGTGTCTTGGTGACACATCCAAAAATTAAGGCCAGGAGGACAAGGAAGGACACTGAAATGGAACTTCTCCTTACACTGATTGAACAAGGCGATTATGCCATTGAAATGAAAGGAGTTGATCACAGCCTGCCTAGTGGAATAGAGTTTGAAGATGGCAAGATCATTGAAGAGCCTGAGCTGGGGGCATTTTTTGTAGATCCCTTAACTCAGAAGAAATGCTTTCAAAGAGCTTCAGATCTATATAAAGTTGATCTAAGACAACTTGTGGCCTTCAGACTTGCAGTTTCATTCAGGCAGTCCAGTAAGTGGAGAGCAGCCATCTGGGATCAGCTCAGAGGCTTCTTTGAGAGAGGAGATTTTGAGGATCCCAAGTTCATGTTTATAAGAAGTGAAATTCAAGAGCTTGAGGATACCAGAGAGCAACTTGAAAAGATGTTTGAAGGTGCCCCTCTAGTGTGATGAAGTCCATCTGCCATCTGGGCAGGTGAAGAATGGAAGCTGTCCATCAGTTGGACAGGCTTACCATTTTCTGCTCCCAACAAAAACAGTCCAATGTACATTAGTTGCACTCTATGTTACATATGTTGTAATTTCTTTTTACATTAGTTGTAATATACATCAGTACATTAGTTGTGCTTTTGTAAGAACATATGTTGTTCTAATGTAATAAAAAATCAGTGTATATATAAACTGATCTTTTACTTTATGTTGATGTTGTAATTCTATTTCAACAAATGTATTGTAAGAATATATAGTGATTTTTGACAAGACCAGCTTAGACTGGTTATTTCAAATAGGGGGAGATTGTTAGGCACAAAAAGGCCTCAGTCAAACCTGTTCTGCATCTGAGGGGGAGATTATTAATCAAACCTGTTGATGCACTTGATGGGTAAAAGTTAAGGCCTGTTTATGCCTTAATAATACCTAAAAAGTGATTTGCAATATCAGTCCAAAGCTGTTCTATGTGTTGCATGTGTTGCAACTAAGACAGTTTGTCCAAGCTGTTCTGTCTGCTGAACAGGCTGGACATAAACTGTCTACGCTGCTCTACACTGGTGAGCAGCTTGGGCATCTTACAAGTGTTCTGTTTTTTGTGAACAGAACCTGTTCTTTGTGAACAGGCTAAACACTTTATAGAATGTGTTTCCAAGTCCTCATGTATTGTTTTTGGCTACAAGATCAGTTTACAAAGTCGAAGACAAAGTGGAAATCAGAACTGCTCAGCCTGCCCAAGCTGTTCTGTTACATGAAGACAAAAGGTTATTTGAAAAAGGGTGACAAACCTTTTTCTTATATCAAAATAGGCCTTTACAAGGAAGAAAGACGCAAAGTTGACATTCCTTATTTGGTTAAAGGCAATGTAACAGTAGACAAAGTGAAAAGACAAAAGTTCTGCACATGTAAAGACAAGTCTGCTTTTCAGAAAAGTGCAGAAAAGTTATGTTGTCTTTTCAAACAAGACTTTTCCTTTTTCATTCAGTCCAATGAAGAAGTTTCTCTTAGATCCTCTGAGTGAGTATAAAAGGAAGCTTTTAAGGTCAGAAAGATTAAGCCAAGAAAAGCTAAGTGCTGAAACCAAGAGTGAACGTGCAAGTGTGTTTTTCATGCATGCAAGTCTGCTTGTGTAATACAGTTTCTCTGTGTCTAAGCTGATTATACATAAGCTGTCTCTCTGAGTCTTGTAAACATAGTGAGTGCTTCTTAGTGAGTGTATTCATTGTAAACTAGTTTGAGTTTGTTTTAGACTAGTGATCATACTGTTGTATCTGTCATCTCAGCTTGAAATCTTTCCGCATTCAAGCTTGTTTGTAATTAACAATTTGTTGATAATACATACAAACATTGAGAAAATAGTGTGTAGTTTTTAAATAGCTGTATTCACCCCCCCCCCCTCTACAGCTTAAAGCTATATACTTTGGGAAACTCTCGGGACCTACAATATGATTAAGTAAGTAGCCTTTAAAATAAGAATCAACAAAATAATCCAAAAAATATATAATATAGAACTTTATGATTAAATAAATAATTTGTAATTAATATATATTTAAATTAACACATAAAATAATTTTTTAAATATAGTTACACATTGTAGAAAAGTTTTATGATATAATTTTTAGTTTTTTAAAAAAACTCTTTATGAAAATATATAATTCTTCAAATACCCTTTATAAAACAAGTCAATTACAAATTAAACTAATAAAATATATAATCATTAATTGTTAGATTATTCATAAAATAACTCGGTCTATATAAGTTTTTCTATAAAATGGACTCAACTTTAATACAACATGTTCAATATAAATAAATATTACTTAAACTCAAATAAATATAACATAATAGTATTGTTATTTATCACATGAATTTTATTTACATAGATTCAATTCAACCTTATTAATATTCATTTAAATTAATGTATTAAAATAAACTTCTAATATAATTACATGTTATATAGAAACTTTATGAAATATTGAATTAAAGAGTTTTTACGAAAGCATATAACTTATCAAATAACTTTTAAAAATAATTTAATTAAAATATATATAATTTAAAACTTTAAAATTAATTGCATTATTTGTAGTTAAAATTAATATATTTTTATTTCATAAAATGTGAAAACAATACATTAATGCATAAATATTGAATTTTAATAGGTTCAAGTTTTTTTTTGAACGGAAAATTATCCTACTCCTACTTCTAAACTACTCCTAATATATGCATCATGTACAAATTATAATTACACATAAATGACATTGATTGCTTAATTTTTTTGAAATTCTCTCATAATTTTCAAACATAACATATGTTGTTCACATTATAATTACACATAAATGTCATATTGATTGCTCAATTCTTTTGAAATTCTCTCATAATTTTCAAACGTAACCTATTGCACATAAAATGTCATATTGATTGTTACATTTTATCTATAATATCTACGCACTCTAAAATCGTAATAATAATTTGACATTTTCGTTTTTGTTTTTATCTCTCATGCATGATCAATTTCAAGAAATATCATATTCTTACGTTTCTAACATTTTATTTTTCATTGCAGGATAAAGAAGCATGAGTGTAGAACGAGCATTGACACAGTCATGGTCGATATCATCCATCTTTCATTACAATATTTATCTACCATTTCTCTACTTCTCAGATGTATATTTGTTATTGTTTTTTAATTCATTTCAATCAATTACACACTTTCGTATATGTATTTGTCGTTTTCAGTTGTTTAAGAAAATGAGTTATGGAGAACTTTTGTATGTTAACATGTATATTATTACCAACGCAATACTAAAATATTGTTTTAATAATCACACATATTTTTGTCTTATATTTTTTTCAATGCATAAATATCAAATGCACATGAATCAATGGTAGTCTTGAGCATAAATGATTTCATGTTTGTAGTAATTTAACTACATATAATAAATTACGATATTCAACAATTAGAATAAAATATATTATATTTAATTTGATAAGTGGAACCATATGTTAATAAATTCCATATAATAAACTATAATGACCATTTGTTTAAATCAAAATAAATTATATATTGTACTTTATTTTGATAAATTGAGTCCAATAACCATAAATTCATTGTAATGACTTATAATGATAATTACTTATATCAAAATAAATTAATTTATTAGTTAGTTTATTTTAGTTGATAACATAAAACTAACATGCGTTACCAAGTAGGTAGCAATCTTTTATTACATTTAAATTATGTCTAATATTGAATAACTGATTTAACTTATTTTGTAAAAGAAGTAGCTACAAAAATCATTATTTATTTAATTTAGAAACAACATAACAAGCACATGTCCCTAATCTTTACATAATATTTTAATCAAAAAATCATTTAGTCCGGTGCATCACATGGGCCATCATGACTAGTATATATATATAAAAGTTGAGTCCTTCATGTAATAAATGTGATGACAAATCTCATGTAATGAATAAGAAAATTAATGGGTTAATTTAATTTTAATTTTTAATAAATGAGAAAACTAATGAGTTAATTTAACTTTAAATTGTTAACAAGTAATATATAATTATATTTAGTTAGTTGTTTTTATAAATGTTGAGTCTATTATATATAAGTTGAGTTTCATGCAATAAATATGAGTATTATTTATTTGATTTAATTTTAATAAAAAAATTATTAAATAACAATAGAGCATTTTGTTAATTTTCGTTAAATATCTAAAAATAGTTAGTCCATCTAATTTTAATTAAATATCTACAACATTTATCATATATATACTATATATATTTATATATTTACTTTTAAATTTCATTTTTAACTTATCTTCTTTTATATTTAAAAATTATGTCTCATTTAAATTTTTGCTTTTATTATATTTAACGTCATTACCGTTTCATAACCCTTGGTTATCTATAATTAATTGTTATTTCATTATTTATCCATAGGTTACAAAGAAGATTAATGATCATCAAAAGTTTTAAATTGTATGGGTTGCAAATAATCCATTTGTCAAACCTAAAACATTTTTCTCCTAGAATTTCACCGGTTAGTTTTCTTCTTGATTTATTTTTCAAATATCAAGTTTATTTTTCATCTCTAACACATGTATGTTTATTCTATTTTGTGAAATTGTTATTACTATTTTTATTTTGTTATATTTTATATTTGACAGTGATATTGATGGACATTATTTTCCCAGAAATAGATATCCATGCAAAGAAGTTCTTGACAAATAGATTTTTTAGAAACAATTTGGTGTGTTCTTCAATCCATACATTGATAATTCATTTTTAATTTAATGATATATTTATTTAAATTATTTCAAATTATATGTTTGTATTAAAAAATTGTTTATGTTGATGTAGGTGTTTGATGTGTTCAATATTGATATGTCATATATCCTAAATGTTCCTTGCTAAAAAAATATATATGTCAACGTTATATTCACCAACATAAATACTTCATTGTCATCCATTTCTTTCAACTACATATTTTTAAACTATAATAGATTTTTTTTTAAAATGTATCAACAACTAAATTTTTGTTTCTCTATGCTTGAATTCTTCTATGAATATCTTCTTGATTATATTTTCAACAATAAAAATTTTACAATATTTAATTTTAATGATTTATTTTTTATTTTAATTCATCTTTGAAGAGTTGTCAATAAATATTGATCTAGAAACATTATTTAATAACTTTAATAAAAATTGTAATGTATTTTAATATAACCATCGTTACACAATTTGATATTGTGAACACTAATATTAAATTTAATTTAATGAGAATATTTGTATCTATGTTTATACATTTTCTAGGTCTTTTATATTCCCTTAATATTAACAATGCACTATATGTTTTACTTTAAGTTTTTATGTTTATTGAATTAGTAATTTAATATTTTTTTAGTTGGTACGTTTCATTTAGTGTAGTATTTCGTTTCTTATTTGATTGTGATTTCATTATGGGATACAACACATTAATGCAATATTTTAAATTTAAAAAGTTTCAAATAACAAAGCTCATAATAATAATTATTTTATTTAAATATCATTAATCATTTCATAAAATAATTTGCTAATTATAAGGTTATAAAAAATTTATTCATTCTATTATATAAATAAAATGCTTAATCGTTAATAACGAACCATTAATCATATATATCATATGTGATTTTGAACAATGTATGGTGAATTAGTAACAACCACGTCTAACAAAACCATCTTTTATGAAAGTGCATAATTTCTTTGAGTTCTTTTATAAATAAATATAATATAATATAGTTCTTTCTATAAAAATGTTGAGTCCATATGTATTAACTAATTGTAATAAATATTTTGTATACTTGACTTCTTTGAATTCTAAATATAATGTAATAAACTATTATATTGAGTTTTTATAAATAACTAAATAATATAATATAATATAATATAATATAATTCTTTCAGTTTTTTTAAAAACAAATATTTAAAGCGTATTGTTTTTGTCTTTTATAAATAAAGAATATAATATAATAGAGCTCTTGAAGTTATTTTATAAATAAATATTTAGAGTATATTATTTATGCATATGAAAATTCTTTTGTTGGAATCTAACAAAAACCATGTCACTTATAAATAGTGACTATTAGCATAAATAATTAAATACATATTTTTATTAAAAAAAAATTGTATACTTGATTTCTTTGAGTTCTAGATATAAATAAATAGTATAATATAATAGAATTCTTTTATAAATAAATAATATTTACAGTTTATTATTTATGTATATGAAAATCATTTTGAGTTATTTTATAAATAAATAATATAATATAATAGAGTTCTTTGAGTTCTTTTATAAATAAATATTTACAGTTTATTATTTATGTATATGAAAATCATTTTGTTAAAGTATAACAAAAATCATGTGAATTTTAAATAGTGACCATTAACACACATACATCTTTTTCTAATTTAATTGGAATAATTATATTGTAGATAATCTTTTTTACAATACATGAAATATTAAATATCATTAATTTTTTTTAATTTAAATATTAATTTGTGCATTATAAATAAAAATATACTCATAAATATCTATATCATGTCGTTTTGTAATAGTGATTATAAATATAAATATATAAGAAAAATTTCAAACAAAAATTTTAATATTTTAAACCTTTTTTTATATAATTATGTATTACACGAAATACTTATATCATGAATATCTTTTTTATGTACATATTTATCCATAATTAATTAGTAATTTACAATTAATTACTAATTATGTTTTTGGTTCGTTACTTCTTTTGTGATGAAAATATGTTTTCAAAAATACAAGATATTATTGCACAAAACCTTCTTAATTTATTTTATGGTAGCCAACCCAATTCACCACTACTTAATTACTATTATTGAAGTTATTGATGCACAGCAATTTGATACGTTTCTAAGCACTTGATGAATATCGTATTCTAACTTGATTATTTAATGACTATTATTTAACCCATTAATGTCAATAATTTCCATTTTCTCTTATTTATATACAATAAAGATGTAATTTAAATACTCTTTTTTATTTGAAATAAATGTCATACAGAATTACTACATAAACCATTCAATTGTCATTAAAATGCTCTATTTAATTATATACTCAATATTTAAAAATTCTCATAATAACAAAACCATCCAACCTTTACATTTTCTTATTAATTAATTACTGCACGACCCATGATATCTGTACACATTTAAAAGTGTTATGTTTGTTGTTTATTAATCAATCTTTGTATTCTTATAATGGCTCCTACCCGATGTAATTCATTTTTAGCAATCTAACAACTAATCAAGTATGCTCACAGGTATGAAGTTAATAACTCGATCACATGCATAGGTTTCAGTTGATTTTTTTTTTCCTACAATCACTAAGAAATCCCTCACAACTCATTAATTTTTTATTTGAATTTGTAGGTGAACTGCTAGGAATTTCTTGGTATTCTAGACTATAATGATCATCTTGAGTTTCAACCCGAGGTATTTAATTTTCAAATAAATTTACATACCAATTACTAGAATCGAATTATTTAGATAGCTAATGTTTAATTTAGGTTATCAACATTGTAGTGTAACATTTTCAAATGATTGTATTTTTTTAGTTATTGATTAACAATATACAAAGCTCATTTGCCCATAGTATTAATTGTGAAGATACATAATAGTACTAATTTTCAAATTCAAGTTTTCATCACAGGTACGAGCGGCTATGAATGGTTTCTCTCAAGTGTATCATACTCATGTTTTGCTAATGACATAATATATATCTTTTAATAATCGTCCATCTTATATTTTGGGGATGTATATTATATTATTTAATTAATCTTAATCGATATACTTATCCTGTTATATTTATTTTTATTTGGGTTTCTTTCACAAGTACCCCCATCTTTTTTAAAAATAATTATTTTGATTTGAAATTTTTGCATAGATGTCCATATATTTTCATTTGTGTTGCGTTATAATTCTCATTCGTCTCATACATGTATATTTGGATTATTTGTACGGATATTTGTTATTTATCTAAAATTTCATAGTCTTTTAATGTATGGTTTGGATTCGCATTCAATATATTTATTAAGAGAGATCTATACAATGTATTGGTTTTTACGTCACGTAATAAAACTAATACACTAATTAAATTACTTATTATATGGAATAGATTATTAAGACCTTTAAATTAATCCGAACTTTTAATTGAATGTGCTTTAATTTTGATGTATTATTATGTAACACCCTCTAATCCCAACCAAAAGCCACGTCATTTACAATACACATGTGGCATTAACGCATATAAGATCCATCACACATGTCAAGGGTTTGCACAAACACTAATGAATTAAAACATTTCACACGCATTAACCATAATATCCAAAAGTCAACCCGACATACAAAACCCGACCCGAACCCAAATATTCACATACGAATCCAGTATCATTTGTCCCAAAGTTTCTAGCAAAGTAATCACATACAGATAACAAAAGCAGAATCTCCCGATCGCAGCAAGTCAAGCTCCTATCGTCGCTCAGGAGCTGGCGGTCCTATCTTCGGTCCCCCTGATACACACATCAGACTCGAATACGTAAGCTTCGCAGCTCGTGAGTACACAAGGGTTAGACACTGCACAATTCACATAATCACACATCGCATGTCACATGGCAGCCCTACACTACGTGGCATAACACATGCCAACGAGCCTCTAATCAGAGACCCTAGAGATCCAATACAGAAAGAGATACTCATCTCGATTGGGGATCCCTCCCCCCCTGGAGCCAAACCACGCCCGTGGAAGCTAACAGGAATAACGGCCGCATATATATATATGGGAACCCTTCACAGGGTCAAACAGAGCTACACAGCTCCCACGATACTCATCGCAATATATAGTAATGGATCTCAAATATAACACATAGTAAGAAAGAAAGATCATACCTGAGGGGCAACTCGCAGTGCCCAAACAATTCATATAATCACATATGAAATATTAACACAAAAGACTCGAAAGACAACGACTAGTCTTTGGAAAAAGTCTCGCGTACTCACCTGGATCACCCTGCACAATTTCCCTAACTGTCTGATCCGAACCCGGCCCGTAACAATCTCTGGGAATCCCTGTACACAAATTAATTCTCCCAGATTAATCTCGATTATCCCATAACTGTTAATATACCCAAATGAACCCACAAAACAACCCAACGGACCCCCAAAGCCCAAACCGACCCAAGCCCGCAGAAGCCCGATCGCGGCCGCACTGGCCCGATCGCGGCCCGCGCTCGAGGAAGAACATCGCGGCCGCGCTAAGCGCGTCGCGGTCGCGCTCGCGTCGAACAGCAGGCCCCTGCTTTCTGTTTCTGTTCTGTCCCGGGATAATTTTATCCCCACAGCTCGATTTCAGCAGATTTAACTCATCAAAATGACACTAAAACACTACCCAAACATAACCAAACCAATTCCCAACATATCTCAATGTTTAACACACAAAATCAATTCCAAATTGAGAGACTTCTTACCTTGCAACTTCAAGAACACAAAGGGGAAAGATTTTGATCCAATTTCCAGCAATTAACTCCACTCAATTGGCTTCAATCTCACTGAATCAGTAGCATAGGATCACACACACACTTATCTTAGGTTTTGCACAAAAGGGAGATAAGAACGCACGTCACACACATATATTACATAAACGGATCCCGTTATATCGCGGGTTCGACACCGATACCCGACCCCAATATCAAAAATCCACTATTTATATCATTAAATCCCATTTAATCTCGTGAATCCATAATTATAATTTATCCACTAAAATTATATCCCGAATCCACGCAATCCCCCGTCCCGACACGTATAATCCACTATACGGGACGCAATTGGACCAACGCAATAATCACTATTATAATTAGTCAATAGGATAATTACACGTACCTGCTCGGGAGTCGGGGTGTTACAAATCCTCCCCCCTTACAAAGATTCCGTCCCGGAATCTAACTCTGACTCTGGAACAGAAAAGGATAGCGGCTCCGCATCTCAGATTCGGGTTCCCAAGTTGCGCTGGTACCCTTATGATGTCTCCATTGAATGAGTACCAATGATATCTCTTTATTGCGCAATTTCTTTACCTTCCGATCAGTAATCATCTCTGGCTGCTCAGCGTATCTCAACTGATCATCCACGGATATCTCTGATAAAGGCACATACTGATCCTCCTTAGCTAGACACTTTCTCAGATGGCTCACATGGAATGTATCATGAACACCGGCTAACTCTGGCGGCAATCTCAACCGGTAGGCCTGATCTCTGACCCTGGCAATTATCTCAAACGGCCCTATATACCTCGGACTCAACTTGCCCCGGTGCCTGAAACGAATAACACCCTTCCATGGAGACACTTTCAACAACACCTGATCCCCAACACTGAATTCGAGCTCTGAAGTACGGCGGTCAGCATAGCACTTCTGACGGCTCTGTGCAACTCGCATATGCTCCCGGATCACAGCTACTTTATCACTCGTCTCCTGAAGTAGCTCGGGCCCACTGATCGGTCGCTCACCGACCTCACCCCAACACACGGGGGTTAGACACTTACGGCCATATAATGCTTCGAACGGTGCCATCTTAATCGAGGCATGGTAGCTATTATTATAAGCAAACTCTACTAATGGGAGATGCACATCCCAGCTACCTCTGAAGTCTATGGCACATGCTCTCAACATGTCCTCAAGTGTCTGGTTGGTGCGCTCGGTCTGCCCATCTGTCTGAGGCCTGTAAGCTGTGCTCAGCTGAACCCGGGTACCCAGCTCTCTCTGGAAACTCTGCCAGAACCGCGAGGTGAATCGAGTATCGCGATCAGAAGTAATCGACTTCGGAACCCCATGCCGCGACACCACCTCATTAATATACAGCCGCGCTAGCTGGTCCATCGTGATCGTACCCCGAACAGCAAGAAAATGCGCACTCTTAGTCAATCGGTCCACAATGACCCAAATCATGTCGTTCCCACGCACCGTACGAGGAAGTCGGACGATGAAATCCATCGTAATGTGGTACCACTTCCACTCGGGAATCTCCAGTGGTTGTAGACGGCCGTGCGGCTTCTGATGCTCACTTTTGATCCGCAAACACGTCATACACTGCTCGACGTAACGGCCCACATCCCTTTTCATACCCGGCCACCAGTAGAACTCTCGGAGATCTCGGTACATCTTAGTGCTCCCAGGGTGAATAGACAACCTCGACTTATGTGACTCATCAAGAATCAACTGTCGCAAGTTCCCAACTCTGGGAACCCAAACTCTGCCTCTCAGCGTATATATCCCTCGGTCATCCCTGACCAACGACTCTGTCTGCCCAACTAACCTTTCCCTCTTCACATTCTGCTCCCGCAGACCCTTTATCTGTGCCAATCTCAGACTGTCAATCAGGGTCGAGGTGATCTCGAGTCTCACAACTCGGGAGGTAATCGTCTGAACGCACGCCTTACGACTCAAGGCGTCAGCTACAACGTTCGCCTTTCCAGGATGATACTGTATCTCACAGTCATAATCTTTCAGAAGCTCTAAACTGCGTCTCTGTCGCATGTTCAACTCCTTCTGACTGAAAAGATACTGAAGGCTCTTGTGATCCGTATAAACCACAAACTGGGACCCATATAGATAATGTCGCCATATCTTTAGCGCAAAGACTATGGCATCCAACTCAAGATCATGGACAGTATGATTCTCCTCATATGTTTTCAGCTGTCTCGAAGCGTAGGCAATCACCTTGCCCCGCTGCATCAACACACAACCCAGCCCTGTCCCTGATGCATCACAGTACACAGCGAAATCATCCGTACCCTCGGGCAAGGCTAACACCGGCGCCTGGCACAATCGAGCTCTCAACTCAGCAAAGGCAGTCTCCTGCTCGTCATTCCACTCGAATGGTACGCCCTGCCGTGTCAATCTCGTCAACGGCATGGCTATCCGCGAAAAATTCTGAATGAACCGTCTGTAGTAGCCTGCTAATCCCAGGAAACTACGAATCTCTGGCACGGTCTTAGGCTGCTCCCAACTCATCACAGCCTCGATCTTCGCAGGATCCACTTTGATGCCCTCACTGCTCACGACATGGCCCAAGAACTGCACCTCTCGGAGCCAGAACTCACACTTCGAAAATTTCGCATAAAGTCTCTCTTTCTGCAGCACGCTTAGGACCTCCCTCAAGTGCTGCTCATGCTCCTCAGCGCTCCTCGAGTAGATCAATATGTCGTCTATGAACACGATCACAAATCGATCCAACATGGCTCTACACACCCTATTCATCAAATCCATGAAGGCTGCGGGTGCGTTAGTCAGTCCGAATGGCATGACTAGAAACTCATAGTGTCCATAGCGCGTCCTGAAGGCTGTCTTGGGCACATCCTGTTCCCTGACCTTCAGCTGATGATATCCAGATCGCAAATCAATCTTCGAGAAGAAGCTAGATCCCTGTAGCTGATCGAATAAATCGTCGATTCGCGGAAGTGGATATCTATTCTTCACTGTCACTTTATTTAACTCCCGATAATCGATACACATTCGCATGGTACCGTCTTTCTTCTTCACAAACAACACCGGTGCTCCCCATGGTGATGAGCTCGGACGGATAAATCCCCTATCCAGCAACTCCTGAAGCTGAGTCATCATCTCTCGCATCTCAGTGGGTGCCAGCCTGTAAGGCGTCTTCGCAATCGGCACCGCTCCAGGGATAAGGTCGATCCGGAACTCTACCTGGCGATCTGGCGGTAGCCCAGGTAGCTCATCTGGGAATACCTCAGGGTAGTCTCGCACTACAGGTACATCCCCTACCTTCGTCTTCTCCTTCTGGGCGTCAATCACATAAGCCAAGAAGGTTTCGCAACCCTTGGTCACGTATCTCTGAGCTCTAATCATCGAGATAATCCCAATCTCCCCCTTTCGTCTCTCCCCGTAAACTGTCACGGTCTCGGTCTCAGAAATCGGTATCCTGATCATCTTCTTAGCACAAAGAATATCTGCCTGACGGGCTGTCATCCAGTCCATACCGACGATCACATCGAAACTGCTGATCTCGATAGGCAGTAAATCGATCAAGAATCGGTGAGTATCGATCTCGAGTACACACTCTCGATAAATACGGCTCACTAAAGCGGTACTGCCGTCTACCCTCTCGACAATCAATGGCACAGATAATATAGTAGGAACAACAGTAAAATAAGCACAGAAGGACACTGACACATAAGAGCGATCGGCTCCAGAATCAAATAAGACTCGCGCACGCAAGCCATTCAGAATATACGTACCCGTAACAACATCTGGAGCATCTCTGGCCTCCTCAGCTGTGGCCTGGAACACCCGGCCTCTGGCTCTCGGAGCTGCATCCCTGCGGGAGGTGGAAGAAGAAGGCTCGACTCTAGCACCACTCGTGCTCGCTCCCGGTACTGCTGGTGCTGTCTCTGGGCAGTCTCTCATGCGATGGCCCGGCTTCCCACATCGGAAGCATAATGCCTCTGGGGCTGTGCAGGCTGTAGCGGTGTGGCCGAACTGACCACATCTAAAACACCGGAACTGATCACTGGCACACGGTCCGGCATGCCTGCGGTGGCATCTCGGACAATCTCGCTCTCCGGATAAACTGTCAGCTCTACTCCCCGATGCCCGGGACCCCTGCCCAACACTGCTCTGACTGGCCGCATGACTGCCTCTCTGACCCTGTCCCCGGGATCTCTCATCCCGACCCCTATCTCTGCCTCTGTCCCTGCCTCGGTCCCTACGCGGACCTGAACTCTGCTCCTGCTGACGGCCCTGCTCGGGCTGCTGATCCCTCGGCTCGCGCCAGTAACTAGACTGCTCAGTGGCTCCCGTACGCTGTCTCTGAGTAGGCGGCTGCTCTCGCTGCCTCTCGCTCTCTCGCTCTCTCATGCGAGCTAATTCTAGCGCCCTAGCAAAAGAGGACGTCTCCTGTAGTCCCACAAACTCCCTGATATCTGGTCTCAGGCCGTCAACAAAGGCATCGGCCTTGCGCCTCTCCGTACCCACATGCTGCGGCGCGAACTGGGAGTACTCATTGAAGCGATCCACATACTGCTGCACGGACAGATCCCTCTGCTGTAAGTGGAGGAAACGGCGCTCCATCTCTCGCTGCTCATCACGGGGTGCATACTGAATTTCAAACATGTCCTTAAACTGAGCCCAGGACATCGCATATGCACGAGAATCAGACATGGAAGACTCAATAGATCTCCACCACTGTGAGGCTCCACCCCTCAACTGATACGTGGCATACCCTACCATGTCTTTCGGGTCCACATGAGCAACCCGAAATGCAGACTCAATCTCGCGCTCCCACGCGAGTGCCATCCCTGGCTCACCCTCGCCTCTGAACTCTGGAGGATTCCCAGTCATGAAATCCTTAAATGAACCCCCTCGCTGAGATGTAGAGGAAGAGGCACCTGCACCCGTGCCCGTATCCTGACCATCCCCAGAACGTGGCCCCGTATCATGCCTCTGCTCTCTCTCCAGCTCTCTCTGCTGTCTATAGAACTCTGTAAGAACTCCAAACAACTCTGACTTGCGGATATACTCATCATCACCCGGCGGCTTACCCGCGCCAGAACCCTCTCCCTGGTCTGCCATACTGATCTGCACAAAACAAGGCAATTAAGCACAAAGAAGTAGGTCTCCCAGCGTTATACACTAAGCCAGGATAATTAAATCCTCTAGTATCCGTCACCGGAATACTCCCCAAGAATCTGAACACGGTCTAAGCTCAAGCATCCACTGATACTCAATACTAAAACCACAAGCTCTGATACCATACATGTAACACCCTCTAATCCCAACTAAAAGCCACGTCATTTACAATACACATGTGGCATTAACGCAATCACAATCCATATCCCAATGTCAAGGTTTACGCAAACACTGATTAATTAAAACATTTTACGCACATTAACCATAATATCCAAAAATCAACCCGACATACAAGACCCGACCCGGACCCAAATATTCACATACAACCCAGTATCATTTGTCCTAAAGTTCCTAGCAAAGTAATCACATATAGATAACAAAAGCAGAATCTCCCAATCGCAGCAAGTCAAGCTCCTATCGTCGCTCAGGAGCTGGCGGTCCTATCTTCGGTCCCCCTGATACACACATCAGACTCGAATACGTAAGCTTCGCAGCTCGTGAGTACACAAGGGTTAGACACTGCACAATTCACATAATCACACATCGCATGTCACATGGCAGCCCTACACTGCGTGGCATAACACATGCCAACGAGCCTCTAATCAGAGACCCTAGAGATCCAATACAGAAAGAGATACTTATCTCGATTGGGGATCCCTCCCCCCCTGGAGCCAAACCACGCCCGTGGAAGCTAACAGGAATAACGACCGCATATATATATATGGGAACCCTTCACAGGGTCAAACAGAGCTACACAGCTCCCACGATACTCATCGCAATATATAGTAATGGATCTCAAATATAACACATAGTAAGAAGGAAAGATCATACCTGAGGGGCAACTCGCAGTGCCCAACACAATCACAACAATAATATATGCACATATTATGACTCGATAAAAGTAGGCCCTTTGAAAAGAACTCGTGTACTCACCTGGATCACCCTGCACAATCTCCCTAACTGATTGATCCGAACCCGGCCCGTAACAGTCTCTGATAGCCCCTGTACACAATTAATTCTCCCAGATTAATCTCAATTATCCCATAGCTGTTAATATACCCAAATGAACCCCACAAAACAGCCCAACGGACCCCCAAAGCCCAAACCGACCCAAGCCCACAGAAGCCCGATCGCGGCCCGCGCTCGAGGAAGAACGTCGCGGTCGCGCTCACGATACAGAACAGGTCCCCTGTTCGCTGTTTTAGTTCTGTCCAGGGGGTTTTAACCCCACAACCTCGATTCCCAGCAGCTAATTTACACATAAATGATACTAGAACACTACTAACTCAATTCCACAACAATTCCCAACATATCTCAATGCTAAACACACAAAATCAAATTCAATTTAGGGGCTTCTTACCTTGCAACTTCAAGAACACAAAGGAGGACTCTCAAATCTGATTTTCAACACTTTAGTTACTTGATTTAGGATCCAATCTGAAGTTCCAGCAGCAAGAGAACCACACACACACACCTTTCTCTGAAATTTGCACAAAAGGGAGATAAGAACGCACGTCACACACATATATTACATAAACGGATCCCGTTATATCGCGGGTTCGACACCGATACCCGACCCCAATATCAAAAATCCACTATTTATATCATTAAGTCCCATTTAATCTCGTGAATCCATAATTATAATTTATCCACTAAAATTATATCCCGAATCCACGTAATCCCCCGTCCCGACACGTATAATCCACTATACGGGACGCAATTGGACCAACGCAATAATCACTATTATAATTAGTCAATAGGATAATTACACGTACCTGCTCGGGAGTCGGGGTGTTACAAATCCTCCCCCCTTACAAAGATTCCGTCCCGGAATCTAACTCTGACTCTGGAACAGAAAAGGATAGCGGCTCCGCATCTCAGATTCGGGTTCCCAAGTTGCGCTGGTACCCTTATGATGTCTCCATTGAATGAGTACCAATGATATCTCTTTATTGCGCAATTTCTTTACCTTCCGATCAGTAATCATCTCTGGCTGCTCAGCGTATCTCAACTGATCATCCACGGATATCTCTGATAAAGGCACATACTGATCCTCCTTAGCTAGACACTTTCTCAGATGGCTCACATGGAATGTATCATGAACACCGGCTAACTCTGGCGGCAATCTCAACCGGTAGGCCTGATCTCTGACCCTGGCAATTATCTCAAACGGCCCTATATACCTCGGACTCAACTTGCCCCGGTGCCTGAAACGAATAACACCCTTCCATGGAGACACTTTCAACAACACCTGATCCCCAACACCGAATTCGAGCTCTGAAGTACGGCGGTCAGCATAGCACTTCTGACGGCTCTGTGCAACTCGCATATGCTCCCGGATCACAGCTACTTTATCACTCGTCTCCTGAAGTAGCTCGGGCCCACTGATCGGTCGCTCACCAACCTCACCCCAACACACGGGGGTTAGACACTTACGGCCATATAATGCTTCGAACGGTGCCATCTTAATCGAGGCATGGTAGCTATTATTATAAGCAAACTCTACTAATGGGAGATGCACATCCCAGCTACCTCTGAAGTCTATGGCACATGCTCTCAACATGTCTTCAAGTGTCTGGTTGGTGCGCTCGGTCTGCCCATCTGTCTGAGGCCTGTAAGCTGTGCTCAGCTGAACCCGGGTACCCAGCTCTCTCTGGAAACTCTGCCAGAACCGCGAGGTGAATCGAGTATCGCGATCAGAAGTAATCGACTTCGGAACCCCATGCCGCGACACCACCTCATTAATATACAATCGCGCTAGCTGGTCCATCGTGATCGTACCCCGAACAGCAAGAAAATGCGCACTCTTAGTCAATCGGTCCACAATGACCCAAATCATGTCGTTCCCACGCACCGTACGAGGAAGTCGGACGATGAAATCCATCGTAATGTGGTACCACTTCCACTCGGGAATCTCCAGTGGTTGTAGACGGCCGTGCGGCTTCTGATGCTCACTTTTGATCCGCAAACACGTCATACACTGCTCGACGTAACGGCCCACATCCCTTTTCATACCCGGCCACCAGTAGAACTCTCGGAGATCTCGGTACATCTTAGTGCTCCCAGGGTGAATAGACAACCTCGACTTATGTGACTCATCCAGAATCAACTGTCGCAAGTTCCCAACTCTGGGAACCCAAACTCTGCCTCTCAGCGTATATATCCCTCGGTCATCCCTGACCAACGACTCTGTCTGCCCAACTAACCTTTCCCTCTTCACATTCTGCTCCCGCAGACCCTCTATCTGTGCCAATCTCAGACTGTCAATCAGGGTCGAGGTGATCTCGAGTCTCACAGCTCGGGAGGTAATCGTCTGAACGCACGCCTTACGACTCAAGGCGTCAGCTACAACGTTCGCCTTTCCAGGATGATACTGTATCTCACAGTCATAATCTTTCAGAAGCTCTAAACTGCGTCTCTGTCGCATGTTCAACTCCTTCTGACTGAAAAGATACTGAAGGCTCTTGTGATCCGTATAAACCACAAACTGGGACCCATATAGATAATGTCGCCATATCTTTAGCGCAAAGACTATGGCATCCAACTCAAGATCATGGACAGTATGATTCTCCTCATATGTTTTCAGCTGTCTCGAAGCGTAGGCAATCACCTTGCCCCGCTGCATCAACACACAACCCAGCCCTGTCCCTGATGCATCACAGTACACAGCGAAATCATCCGTACCCTCGGGCAAGGCTAACACCGGCGCCTGGCACAATCGAGCTCTCAACTCAGCAAAGGCAGTCTCCTGCTCGTCATTCCACTCGAATGGTACGCCCTGCCGCGTCAATCTCGTCAACGGCATGGCTATCCGCGAAAAATTCTGAATGAACCGTCTGTAGTAGCCTGCTAATCCCAGGAAACTACGAATTTCTGGCACGGTCTTAGGCTGCTCCCAACCCATCACAGCCTCGATCTTCGCAGGATCCACTTTGATGCCCTCACTGCTCACGACATGGCCCAAGAACTGCACCTCTCGGAGCCAGAACTCACACTTCGAAAATTTCGCATAAAGTCTCTCTTTCTGCAGCACGCTTAGGACCTCCCTCAAGTGCTGCTCATGCTCCTCAGCGCTCCTCGAGTAGATCAATATGTCGTCTATGAACACGATCACAAATCGATCCAACATGGCTCTACACACCCTATTCATCAAATCCATGAAGGCTGCGGGTGCGTTAGTCAGTCCGAATGGCATGACTAGAAACTCATAGTGTCCATAGCGCGTCCTGAAGGCTGTCTTGGGCACATCCTCTTCCCTGACCTTCAGCTGATGATATCCAGATCGCAAATCAATCTTCGAGAAGAAGCTAGATCCCTGTAGCTGATCGAATAAATCGTCGATTCGCGGAAGTGGATATCTATTCTTCACTGTCACTTTATTTAACTCCCGATAATCGATACACATTCGCATGGTACCGTCTTTCTTCTTCACAAACAACACCGGTGCTCCCCATGGTGATGAGCTCGGACGGATAAATCCCCTATCCAGCAACTCCTGAAGCTGAGTCATCATCTCTCGCATCTCAGTGGGTGCCAGCCTGTAAGGCGTCTTCGCAATCGGCACCGCTCCAGGGATAAGGTCGATCCGGAACTCTACCTGGCGATCTGGCGGTAGCCCAGGTAGCTCATCTGGGAATACCTCAGGGTAGTCTCGCACTACAGGTACATCCCCTACCTTCGTCTTCTCCTTCTGGACGTCAATCACATAAGCCAAGAAGGTTTCGCAACCCTTGGTCACGTATCTCTGAGCTCTAATCATCGAGATAATCCCAATCTCCCCCTTTCGTCTCTCCCCGTAAACTGTCACGGTCTCGGTCTCAGAAATCGGTATCCTGATCATCTTCTTAGCACAAAGAATATCTGCCTGACGGGCTGTCATCCAGTCCATACCGACGATCACATCGAAACTGCTGATCTCGATAGGCAGTAAATCGATCAAGAATCGGTGAGTATCGATCTCGAGTACACACTCTCGATAAATACGGCTCACTAAAGCGGTACTGCCGTCTACCCTCTCGACAATCAATGGCACAGATAATACAGTAGGAACAACAGTAAAATAAGCACAGAAGGACACTGACACATAAGAGCGATCGGCTCCAGAATCAAATAAGACTCGCGCACGCAAGCCATTCAGAATATACGTACCCGTAACAACATCTGGAGCATCTCTGGCCTCCTCAGCTGTGGCCTGGAACACCCGGCCTCTGGCTCTCGGAGCTGCATCCCTGCGGGAGGTGGAAGAAGAAGGCTCGACTCTAGCACCGCTCGTGCTCGCTCCCGGTACTGCTGGTGCTGTCTCTGGGCAGTCTCTCATGCGATGGCCCGGCTTCCCACATCGGAAGCATAATGCCTCTGGGGCTGTGCAGGCTGTAGCTGTGTGGCCGAACTGGCCACATCTAAAACACCGAAACTGATCACTGGCACACGGTCCGGCATGCCTGCGGTGGCATCTCGGACAATCTCGCTCTCCGGATAAACTGTCAGCTCTACTCCCCGATGCCCGGGACCCCTGCCCAACACTGCTCTGACTGGCCGCATGACTGTCTCTCTGACCCCGTCCCCGGGATCTCTCATCCCGACCCCTATCTCTGCCTCTGTCCCTGCCTCGGTCCCTACGCGGACCTGAACTCTGCTCCTGCTGACGGCCCTGCTCGGGCTGCTGATCCCTCGGCTCGCGCCAGTAACTAGACTGCTCAGTGGCTCCCGTACGCTGTCTCTGAGTAGGCGGCTGCTCTCGCTGCCTCTCGCTCTCTCGCTCTCTCATGCGAGCTAATTCTAGCGCCCTAGCAAAAGAGGACGTCTCCTGTAGTCCCACAAACTCCCTGATATCTGGTCTCAGGCCGTCAACAAAGGCATCGGCCTTGCGCCTCTCCGTACCCACATGCTGCGGCGCGAACTGGGAGTACTCATTGAAGCGATCCACATACTGCTGCACGGACAGATCCCTCTGCTGTAAGTGGAGGAAACGGCGCTCCATCTCTCGCTGCTCATCACGGGGTGCATACTGAATTTCAAACATGTCCTTAAACTGAGCCCAGGACATCGCATATGCACGAGAATCAGACATGGAAGACTCAATAGATCTCCACCACTGTGAGGCTCCACCCCTCAACTGATACGTGGCATACCCTACCATGTCTTTCGGGTCCACATGAGCAACCCGAAATGCAGACTCAATCTCGCGCTCCCACGCGAGTGCCATCCCTGGCTCACCCCCGCCTCTGAACTCTGGAGGATTCCCAGTCATGAAATCCTTAAATGAACCCCCTCGCTGAGATGTAGAGGAAGAGGCACCTGCACCCGTGCCCGTATCCTGACCATCCCCAGAACGTGGCCCCGTATCATGCCTCTGCTCTCTCTCCAGCTCTCTCTGCTGTCTATAGAACTCTGTAAGAACTCCAAACAACTCTGACTTGCGGATATACTCATCATCACCCGGCGGCTTACCCGCGCCAGAACCCTCTCCCTGGTCTGCCATACTGATCTGCACAAAACAAGGCAATTAAGCACAAAGAAGTAGGTCTCCCAGTGTTATACACTAAGCCAGGATAATTAAATCCTCTAGTATCCGTCACCGGAATACTCCCCAAGAATCTGAACACGGTCTAAGCTCAAGCATCCACTGATACTCAATACTAAAACCACAAGCTCTGATACCATACATGTAACACCCTCTAATCCCAACCAAAAGCCACGTCATTTACAATACACATGTGGCATTAACGCATATAAGATCCATCACACATGTCAAGGGTTTGCACAAACACTAATGAATTAAAACATTTCACACGCATTAACCATAATATCCAAAAGTCAACCCGACATACAAAACCCGACCCGAACCCAAATATTCACATACGAATCCAGTATCATTTGTCCCAAAGTTTCTAGCAAAGTAATCACATACAGATAACAAAAGCAGAATCTCCCGATCGCAGCAAGTCAAGCTCCTATCGTCGCTCAGGAGCTGGCGGTCCTATCTTCGGTCCCCCTGATACACACATCAGACTCGAATACGTAAGCTTCGCAGCTCGTGAGTACACAAGGGTTAGACACTGCACAATTCACATAATCACACATCGCATGTCACATGGCAGCCCTACACTGCGTGGCATAACACATGCCAACGAGCCTCTAATCAGAGACCCTAGAGATCCAATACAGAAAGAGATACTTATCTCGATTGGGGATCCCTCCCCCCCTGGAGCCAAACCACGCCCGTGGAAGCTAACAGGAATAACGACCGCATATATATATATGGGAACCCTTCACAGGGTCAAACAGAGCTACACAGCTCCCACGATACTCATCGCAATATATAGTAATGGATCTCAAATATAACACATAGTAAGAAAGAAAGATCATACCTGAGGGGCAACTCGCAGTGCCCAAACAATTCATATAATCACATATGAAATATTAACACAAAAGACTCGAAAGACAACGACTAGTCTTTGGAAAAAGTCTCGCGTACTCACCTGGATCACCCTGCACAATTTCCCTAACTGTCTGATCCGAACCCGACCCGTAACAATCTCTGGGAATCCCTGTACACAAATTAATTCTCCCAGATTAATCTCGATTATCCCATAACTGTTAATATACCCAAATGAACCCACAAAACAACCCAACGGACCCCCAAAGCCCAAACCGACCCAAGCCCGCAGAAGCCCGATCGCGGCCCGCGCTCGAGGAAGAACATCGCGGCCGCGCTAAGCGCGTCGCGGTCGCGCTCGCGTCGAACAGCAGGCCCCTGCTTTCTGTTTCTGTTCTGTCCCGGGGTAATTTTATCCCCACAGCTCGATTTCAGCAGATTTAACTCATCAAAATGACACTAAAACACTACCCAAACATAACCAAACCAATTCCCAACATATCTCAATGTTTAACACACAAAATCAATTCCAAATTGAGAGACTTCTTACCTTGCAACTTCAAGAACACAAAGGGGAAAGATTTTGATCCAATTTCCAGCAATTAACTCCACTCAATTGGCTTCAATCTCACTGAATCAGTAGCATAGGATCACACACACACTTATCTTAGGTTTTGCACAAAAGGGAGATAAGAACGCACGTCACACACATATATTACATAAACGGATCCCGTTATATCGCGGGTTCGACACCGATACCCGACCCCAATATCAAAAATCCACTATTTATATCATTAAATCCCATTTAATCTCGTGAATCCATAATTATAATTTATCCACTAAAATTATATCCCGAATCCACGTAATCCCCCGTCCCGACACGTATAATCCACTATACGGGACGCAATTGGACCAACACAATAATCACTATTATAATTAGTCAATAGGATAATTACACGTACCTGCTCGGGAGTCGGGGTGTTACATATTAGCAAGGATAAAATCGTACAAAAAACTTCCAACTCCTAAAGTAATAAGTAATAGTATTGTTAACATAAATTTAAAGTTATAATGATTTACTTAATTTTAGTTAAATATTTAAACCATAATTAAACCCTTGATATATATATAATAGTAATAATGATTTGTAAAGATTATAATTTGTAGTAATCGATCTTAATAACATAGGTTATCAAAGAGATACGTACTAGCTATTACATATTTCATAGTAAAAATGAATTTAAAAATCCCAATATCTATTTTTATTTTTAGTGAAGCTCTTCAACATTTAGGGTGATTAAAATCTAAAGTTTTATAAAATTAAATGATTAAATTACATGACATATTTGTTTTAATATATGTGTAATTCATTCTAATCTTCAGTTTGCATATGAATTAAACTCTTAATATTTGTCCATTTGCATTTGTTTTTAATCTTGCAAACAAAATTTCACACTAAGATGAATACAAATAGATATGATAATAATATACCATAGTAAAATCCAAGGCGAATCATTTAGTTGTGATAAGAGTTTATGTGCCAACCGCTGTTTTATGTGACACTATCTAGAGTAACAAATGCTTAATGACTTAAAATTTATGTTTGAAGAAAGTAATAGTCAAACACTACATACAAAATACAGTCTATAAAATGACTTTTAATACCTATGTTTATGGTCAATGTACTCAGTACTCCCATACCAATAATCTATGAAGAATTTTCATTGAACTTATATTTTAATATTTTAACTTATTATGTGTAAGACTATTAATTTAGTATATTGGTTTTATAATCATAACACCGAGATAGCAAGTTGTAAGTTAAATGGCCTAGCCTAAAAGACTTTTTTATTTTTTAAATTTTTTACAAGTATTTTTTCAGACATCTTTCACATGCATTAATCTAAGTTTTTTAATGTCATTTAACAATTGTCTTTCATTACTATTATGACACCTTTTGTATGGTCTTAATGTAGTTGATTATGCACACAAATTTGTTTGGCGATACAATTTGATATGAAATTTGTCAATCTAAAGTTTATATAGTGGCCCTAACAAACATACATTTTTTATACTTACATAATATTTTAAATAAAAATCAATTAGCCCGGTGCATCGCACGGGCCGTCATGAAATAAATCAATTAATCTCAAAGTTATATTATTCATAAATGAACAAAATATTCTTATCATCTTTTATCATGGTCTTAATTTGAATTAATTATGTATTTAGTAATAATTAGTCATGTTAAATAAATGAGGGATGAACCAATGAAAGACAAATGAGAAAATTTTAAAAAATATAAGAACCAAATTGGTAATTTAATCTAAAATTTTTATTGTTAAGTTCTTAGAAATAGAATGTATTTAAAGAATCAAAATTTTCATATTTTGAAAAATGATTTAGTTAGATGTTTTTTTTTTGTCGAATTACAATATAAAAAACAACGCTAGGTACTTCATATTATTTCTTTTTACCATAATGAAACCACAACCAAATAACAAAATGTAATATTACACTAAATGAAATATGCCAATTAAAAGAAATATTAAATTACCAACTTAATAAACATAAAAACTTCAAGTAACATATATAGTGTACGGTTAATATTAAGTGAATATAAAAGACTTATAAAATGTATAAACATATATAGTTACAAATATTCTCATTAAATTAAATTTTAATATTAGTATTCACAATATTAAAATATGTAAGGATAGTTAAATTAAAATACATTATAATTTTTATTAAACCATATGGTGTTTAATGACATTTCTATATCAATATTTATTGAAAATTCTTCACTATGTAATTGCAATAAAAAACAATTATAATAAATTTGTAAAAAAAAATGTATTGAAAAATTTATTAAGAAAATATTAGTATAAGAATTCAAGTACAGAGAAACAAAAATTTAGTTGCTAATACATTTTAAATGATTATAGTTTAAAACTATATAGTTGAAGAATAGATGACAATGACCTATAAGATAGTAAATATAACGTTGACATTTATAATTTTTAACGACGAATCTGATATTTGACGTGTCAATATAGCGAACACCAATCACCTACATCAACATAAATAATTTATTAATAAAAATATATAAGTCAAATTAATTTAAATAAATATAACATCAAATATAAAAAGGATTATCAATGTATGGAACGAAGAACACATAAATTTTTTTTCTAGAAAGTCAATTTGTCAAGAACTTCTTTACGTGGATGGTAACTTTAATAATATCTATCCATTATCATTATCAAATATAAAATATCGCAAAACAAAAAATTGTATTAATCGATTTCACAATATAGAATAATTATATGTTTGTTAGAGATTAAGAACGAACTTGATATTTGAAAACAAAAGAAGAACAAATCAAAAAGGAAAGTAACCGGTGAAAATCTAGGAGAAGAAATTAGAATGTTTTAAGTTGACAAATGAATTATTTGCAACCCATACTATTTATAACCTTCGATAATCATTTATTTTCTTTGTAACCTATGGATTAAATAACAATTAAAGTTATAGATAACCAAGGGTCATGAAACGACAATGAAATTAAACAATAAAAAAACAAAAATTTAAATGAGACAATTTTTAAATATAAAAGAAGAAAAAGTTAAAATGAAAATTAAAAAATTAACACAACTATTTATACATGTGACTCAAATCAAATTTTAAATGTAAAAAAGAAATTATGTAATATTTCTTAAAATACACATATTTTTTTGGTTAAAATAATTGCTTATTTTCATGAAATAAACGGTATATATATCTATTAAATTAACACTATTTAATTATTTAGATTATGTGTAATTAGTTTATTTAGTATTTATTAACTATTTTATTAACATATACATATGTTTTTTTTATTTTCGTATCGTATATTGAATCAAGATAGTTGGTATTAAATTCAATATCACCAAAATTAAGAATATTGCATAAATTCATAAACTAAAACATAGGAAAAAAATTATGATTACGATTATTTATAAAATAACTTAATCATATTAAAAATTATCACATGGATTCAACTTATAAACGAATAATCATTTTATGTAAGAATAATCTAAAAATTTTAATTACGACGTTAAAATAAAATAAATATAATATTAAAGTTAGGACTCAACTTTTTTATAAAAGGATTTTCAATGACGAATCTAATATTTGACATGTCAATATAGTGAACATCAATCATCTACATCAACATAAATAATTTATTAATAAAAATATATAAGTCAAATCAATTTAAATAAATATATCATCAATATAAAAATTTTTATCAATGTATGGATTGAAGAACACCTAAATTTTTTCCTAGAAAATCAATTTGTCAAGAATTTCTTTACATGGATGGTATTTCAATAATATCCATCCATTATCACTATCAAATATAAAATAACACAAAACAAAAAATTGTATTAATCGATTTCACAATATATATAGAATAAACATATATGTATTGGAGATTAAGAACGGACTTGATATTTGAAAACAAAAGAAGAACAAATCTAAAAGAAAACTAACCGGTGAAAATCTAAGAGAAGAAATTAGAATGTTTTAAGTTGACAAATGGATTATTTGCAATCCATACTATTTATAACTTTTGATAATCATTTATTGTCTTTGTAACATATGGATTAGATAACAATTAATTATAGATAACCAAGGGTCATGAAACGGTAATGAAATTAAACAATAAAAAACAAAAATTTTAATGAGAAAATTTTTAAATATAAAAGAAGAAAAGTTAAAATAAAATTTAAAAAATTAACACAACTATTTATACATGGGACTCAAATCAAATTTTAAATGAAAAAAGAAATTATGTAATATTTCTTAAAATATACATATTTTTTTTGTTAAAAGAATGACTTATTTTCATGAAATAAACGGTATATATATCTATTAAAAATTTTGATTACGATTATTTATAAAATAATTTAAATTTAAAAGATTAACACAACTATTTATACATGATATTTGAGAACAAAAGAAAAACAAATCAAAAAGAAAACTAACCGGTGAAAATCTAGGAGAAATTAGAATGTTTTAAGTTGACAAATGGATTATTTGCAACCCATACTATTTATAACCGAACTGTATCCCCTATCGCCCCCATCTCGAGGCCTCTGCCCTACGCTGCTCTGGCTCTGCCCTTTATATCTCGAACTCTGCCTCTGACTCTGACTATCCGATCGTTGGCTTCGTCTCGATCCACTCGACCTCTGTTCCCTGTCCCTGTCTCTGTCTCCATCTCTGTCTCGTCTGTCTCTCGAACTCTGACCCGAACGCCGCTCCCTGGAATCATCTCTTGAATGCCTCCGGTCTCTCGAGGACTGCTCGGGAGTCCTCACACGCCTGCGTTGAAAGGATGGGTCCTCTCTCTGCTTGGCTATCTCTCGCTCTCTGATGCGGGCCATCTCTAACGCTCTGGCGAATGTAGGCGTCTCATGCATCCCAACGAACTCTCTAATATCGGCTCGCAGTCCATCAATAAATGCATCGACCTTTCGCTGCTCGGTGGCGATGTGATGGGTGGCAAACTGCGAATACTCATTAAACTGGTCCACATAATGCTGCACCGTCATCTCGCCCTGCTGCAGATGCAAGAACCGACGCTCCATCTCTCGTCTCTCGTCTCTGGGAATATAATGCAGTTCGAACACAGCTCTAAATTGATCCCATGTCATCGCATAAGCTGTAGAAGATGTCATCGCTGACTCTATAGACTGCCACCACTGTGATGCTCCTCCTTTCAACAAATAAGCTGCATACCCCACCATATCCCTCGGCTCCACGTGCGCAACTCGAAAGGCAGCCTCCACCTCGCGCTCCCATGCCATAGCCATCCCTGGCTCACCCCCGCCTCTAAACTCTGTCGGATTTCCGGTCATGAAATCCTTGAACGAACCCCCTCGCCGAGACGTAGATGAAGAAGCACCCGTACCTAAATCCGGACCACCCCCAGCACGTGGTCCCATGCCCTGACCCTGTTCTCGCTCCTGCTCTCTCTGCTGTCTATAAAACTCTGTCAGCACCCCCAGAAGCTCTGACTTGCGAACGAACTCGTCCCCTGCCGGCTTACCCGCGCCGGATCCCTCGCCCTGATCTGCCATAACTATCTGCACAAACCCAAAACAATTGAGAATCATAGATAGACCACCCAACGTTATACACTAAACCAGGTTAGTTAACTCCACTAATATCAATCGCAATGGATCCCCCATGGATCGAAACAAGGTTTAAGTTAAGCATCCACTAATGATACTCAGACTTCAAACCACAAGCTCTGATACCATGCTGTAACACCCTGCCCTTAACCCTGAAATGCCACGTCAATACAATACACAGGTGACACATCTCAATAACTCAATTATACACATGTCATGGGATAAGCTGAAATCACTAATAATTTGAACCTTTCACAAAAACATTATTATATATAATCCGCTAATTATATCAGCCCAAAAACTGCTAACATAGATAAAACTGATCAGATCATTACACAATACTAACACAAGGCTTCCCAGATAATCCTCGATCCCAATTCAACAAGCACATCTACTGATCCCATCACTGATACCCTGAACATGGCAGACTCGAATACGTAAGCTCGAAAGCTCGTGAGTACTCGAGGGTTAGACTCTGCACAATAAACACATAGCATGCGTACACATAGCACATACACACATCACAAGCTCTATCTCTGTCCCTGGCAATCAACATCATAACGCAGGTATGAACACACAGCATGAGATCCGAAGCCCTGCACACAATATCACTGAGGGGGACCCTTCCCCAGCTAACGACCGTGCGCACCGGTGGTTAGCCACAACCCTGTAGCACGGGCGCGAACCGGCTACAGGCCCTGCCGTGTATACACGCTCCAAGGACTGTTAGGGACAATCAACCCGCGCGATCACACATCGCGAATCACCGTCCGTATGGAACTCATCACGGACCCTGGACTGGATCTCATCTCATGCACATATACCACATATGTAAGAACAGAATCATACCTGACGTCCACGTCCCTGTCTCGTACACAGTATATCACAGTATACAGAAATAACACAATACAACTCAGAAAATGGAGCGCTCGTTTGGAAAGGACTCGGGTACTCACCTTACTATTAACCAGCCCGTCTCAATTTCTGAACCCTACGGTCTCTGATCCGTCTCGCCCCGCTGTCGACTCGTCCCTGAGAGCACACACAATCTCTATAATTATTTCTCATTTCAACCAGCACATATAACCAAATCATAATGAACTCAATTAACTCAAACTCGAAACACTCTCAACAGAATCCCAAAACCCGACCGAAATCTCGACCAAGATCTCAAACTGAACCCCGAAGTCCCAACAATACCCGACCCTAATTTCTAAACGGAACCCAACTCCAATAGCAACCCCAACGGAACCCAAACACTCAAACCACCCCAAAACCCACAAGAAACCCATCCCAAAACATCAAACAACAACCCGGACCAAAAGCCCCGATCGTGCTCACGCCCCTACCCCGAACTCGCCCGCGCCCCTGCTCCTCGCGTCGCGGCCACGCTCCCCTAAGCACGACCGCGCTCCCGGTGCTGTCATCTTCCTCCCTGCTCGCTACTCTGCTTCGGCCAGGGGCTAAATCATCCCCCAAAACTCGATTTCCAGCTCCATAGGTTCACAATACTCATACATAATCACTTATATTAGCTCAAAACTATTTCCAAACTAAAACCATATATATACACGAAATTAAGCTACAATCTGGAAGCTTTTTACCTTCAATATTCCAAGAACAATAAGGAGGAGGTGAAGCCAACCAATTCTAGCAATCAACTTTCTGGATCCTTGCTGATTTCTCACACAATACACACACACACACCTCTGAATTTGAAAAGAGAAGGAAGGAAGGGATAAGAACGCACGTACATATATGTTTTCCACTTTTAGACGGGTTCCAACCCAATAACCCGAACCCGATGTCCTATTTTCACAATTAATATACACTTAACCCAATTAATTCCACGAACCCAAATATACGATTAATCCACTAAATTTATAACCCGGAGACACATAATTCGCAACCCGACACGTATCAATCCACTACTCGGGATCTCATTGGTCCAACACAAAAATAATTATTTAAACATCCACTAAAATAATTCCACGCAATTGTCTCAAAAACGGGATGTTACAGATTTTATATTTAAATAATTGAATCATATATGACATTCCAAGCATATGATAATTAGATAAATATATTTTAATAAGTAACAATCAAAATAGTCATGTAATCTTTCTTATACATAAAATATACGAACTACATTTATTATTTTATTTGGAACAATATATTAAAATAAAAATTGCAATACTTGATTATCAAGGTTTTTGAATAAACATTTGTTTATGACTATGGTACGAATTTTAATCACTTGTTACTAAAATGATGATTAAAAAATACTTTTGTCTCGACAATTGGAATAAAAACAACCATAACTTAAATATTATTTATTTTAAAAAATTACAAAATCACAACACCGCAAAAAGTTTAAGGTTATTGTTAGGATTTTTGAATAAATACAAAGTTAAAGCCTAATATTAAATACAACATGTTCTCTTAAAAATGAGAAGAATGGAAAATATGCATAATTTTCTATATATTCTTAAAACCTCAAAAAAGCTATGTTCCTTTAGTTATAAATAATCAAGTTATATATCCTTTGGTTGCTTAATATGTGAATACTCAAGTTAGAATAGAATATAAAACAAATTTTATTTATTAAAATTTTAAATATAAATATAAAAAGCATCATTATCATTTATTAGATTGACTCATTATATTTAGTTCATACATAAAAATTAACAAAATGATTTCTTTTATTATTTATCAAAAAAATTAAATTAGATCACGTAAGAACTAAATGATAACTACTATTATTTATCAATAAATTTAAATAAAAATAAGGTAATTGATACTCTTAGGAATTGAACTAAGTGAAAATAAATGAGGGATGAACTAATGAAAAGACAAATAAGAAATTAAAATGTTACAAATTAAGTATTTATAATTAATGGTATTTACTATCATCAATTAAATAATCATAACTTTGCATTAAAACTTAAAATGGAAGATTTCAATGCATACTTATATAATATATTTTTCTAAAAGTAAAATACATAAGTTTGAATTATTGATTTTTCTAATTGTTTTTTTTTAAATAACCATAAACGTTCAATGAAATTATAATATCTATGATTTTATTAACTCAATATTTATAAAATTTTAGAAAATGATAAGAACCTAATTGGTAATTATAAATATAGAGTTTAATCTAAAATTTTTATAGTTAATTTTTTAAAAATAATGTATTTAAAAAGTTATAAATTTCATATTTTGAACAATGATTTAATTATATGTTTTTTTTTGTCTAATTACAATATAAAAGCAACTATAGCTACTTCAAATTGTTTCTTTTTACCATAATGAAATTACAGCCAAATAACAAAACGTAATACTACACTAAATGAAATATACGAATTAAAAGAAATATTAAATTATTAATTCAATAAACATAAAAACTTCAAGTAAAATATATAATGTATTGTTAATATCAATATAATATAAAAGACTTAGAAAATGTATAAACCCTTAGTTACACAAATATCCTCATTAAAATAAATTTTAATATTAGTATTCACAATACCAAATTGTGTAATGATGGCTATATTAAAATATATTATAATATTTATTAAATCGTATGATGTTTAATAGCGTTACTGGATTAATATTTATTGAAAATTCTTCAAAGATGGATTAAAATAAAAAAAATCATTAAAATAAAATATTGTAAAACTTTTATTGTTGAAAAAACTATCAAGATCATAGGCGGATTTAAGAAGAGAGTTGTGGTGGCACATGCCACCAGTGAATGGAAAGTTGTTGCTGTAATATATTTAACTTTTTTGGCATATCATTTAATGCTAATATCTTTCTTTTGAGTGCCAGCAATTATTTTGATTTTAATCCACTAAAAAGCTTAAAACCCATTACCCACTGTTCATTAATAGCTCACAAATATCAACGATCCCACTAGTTTTAATAATATATTTTTAGTTTGAGAGACTTGGTGGCATGAGATAGAGTTAACTTTGTATTTAGTTAATTTATAGCTCTTTTTATAAGTGTTTTAATGGTTTGAGTATTAACCCTTCTTTTAATTTATTATTTATGTATCTTAATTACACAATCAGTCAATTAGTATTTTAGTGGTTTTGTATATATGAATTTATTGTATACCTAATTAGCAATATAGCAGTCTAATTACACCTTATGCATTCTTATTTTGATAATTTAATATATTAGTATTTTAAGTACCCTTAATTTAGAATTTATCTTTATTTTTGTGCCACCAGTAATGAAATCTTCTAGACAACAAAATTGTTTTATATCAACTAAACTATCTACGCTCTTCTTGGCCGATATTCGAGAACGTCTAAAAGTCTTTCAGCAGCCTTTTGCATCTCTTCCGTCACCGTGCGTTGTAGATTTTCCTCTAATTCATCAATCCTTTGTGCTTGTTCCAATTGGGTAGCTTATGTGCATGCAATTTTTCCATGTAATTTACGGTAATTTTACTACACTTCAAACTCAACATTCGTGATACATCTGTTGGTACATCCTGTGTGTCGATAGCAGTCTAAGTTGTCTTACATTGTGATTTAGCATATGTTTGGTATATATATATTATATATTATGTATGATTGATGTTTATCAGTGTTTGTATGTTTGAACTTGATGTAACGTATTACAAGAAGTTCAAACATAAAGCTCAAAGATAAAATCAGTCATAAGGTAATATCATAAGTTTCAAACACTTAGTGGTTTATGTAAAAGGCTAGATTCGAATACATTCGAATCTGAGATAGATTCGAATGAGTCCATAGATTCGAATAGGCTAGATTCGAGTCTGTCAGATGGACAGATTCGAATGGGCCTTAGGCCAGATTCGAGGTTGGCCCACAACAGACTCGAATCAGGGTCTATAATTAGGGATAGACTCGAATCATTAAGAGACTTTTTGCAGAATTCGTGAGGAATTAAGCAAGAGGCGATCTCGAGTTTATCAGCTAGGTGAGTGCCGTTTCGGAGAGAATTAGTACGTAGGATCGTTCGTGTGTCGTTCGTTCAGCGTCTAATAGTCTCCGTGTTCCCGTTGGTTGAGAGTTGTCCGTCTGACCGTCAACGAGGATTCCGCACTCGTTCACGGATCCGCGTCTAGATAGATCTTGCAGTCGTAGACCTTACAAGTGGTATCAGAGCCTACGGAGTGTTCTTGGTGTTCTTCGTGTTCATCAGATACATTCTAGGTTTCTTGACGCTAGTTGGACGGTTTTGCTCTCAAAAACGTGGTTTTGAGCTTAGCAAATTCATATTCGGGAAACACTTTGTTGTTTTTCACGTTTTTAGTCGAAATGATTATTTTTTCGTTTGAAAAATAGTGATTTAATCTGTAAAACGTCAAAAAATCAAAGTGTTAGCCGTTTTTCGAGTTTGCGGTGCTCGAATCTATAGGGGTCATTAGGGTTTTACTTTATTTTCGAGTCTAACCTAAATACGCTCCTTTCGAGTCAATTTCAGTGAGTTTCGAGTCTACTTTGTTTCGAATCTGTTGCTTCATTCGAATAGGATCTCGAGTCTAGTTTAGTGTCGAGTTTATTTCGAATCTAGTATTATTTCGAATCTAGTGTTTCGAATCTGCTGATTTTCGAGTCTGCTGTGCCTTCGATTCTAAGTATCTTCGAATCTACGTAGTTCTTCGAATCTGATATAACTTCGAATCTAAGGAGTTGTTCGAATCTGACATTATTTCGAATCTAATTGACTCTTAAGACTTAATCGAATTTAATTTCAAAAGATTTAATATTAATTAGTTTCGAATCTATCTAGATTCGAATAAGTTAATCTAAGTCAGTTTAGAATTAAATTAATTAAGTTAAAATTCAATTTCTTTCAGAAAAGATGTCAAACCTTCAGAAATTCCTTGAGATGGATCATGAAGTTGGGAAGGCAAATGCACCGCCAAAACTGATGAAAGTTGAGGACTATTACTGGTGGAAGGACAGATTTACGGATTTTGTACGATTCAACGATATGCGCATGTGGGTGTGCATAGATGAAGGGTACATTCCACCAGTATCTGAAGTAGAAGGCCGTCAAAAGGTTTTGTCATACCAAATGATGAAAGAGGATGACAAGAAACTATTTGAAGCTGAAAACAAGGCTTTCTCAATTATCCGTATGGCTTTACCTCAAGATATCTTGCACACATTTCGGACTCAAAGGACGTCGAAGGAACTTTGGGAGTCTCTCCAGAAAAGGTGTGAAGGTAATCCACGGGTGCGTAGAAAGCGTACAGAGCTGTTGACTCAACAGCTTGCGATTTTCAAGGCTATTAAGGATGAACAGTTGGATGATATTATCACAAGGTTCTATCATCTGATAACGGAACTTGAAAGTCATGGCATTGAGTATTCGGACACTGACAAGAACAACAAGCTTCTTGATGCCCTACCAGCCAAATGGGCTATGTACGTGGCAATGATTAAGCTTAATGAAGACAAATATTATGCTCAATCACTTGATGACATTGTGGGAACGTTGAGGGCATATCACTTCGAAATGATTAAGGCTGAGACTGATTACGAGCAAGTCCAGAATCCGGCTATGTATTTTGGAAAGACATCTAAATCATCAGTGACAGCTGAACCAAAAAGTGCTACAGCGTTTTTCACCGGAGAAACGTCATCGCCACCAGAGTCCGAAGACTCACTGAATCGCGCGTTCTTAGGGTTAGGAAGATCGGAAGAACCGCAACCTCAAGTCCAACAGGCATCGACCAGTCAGAGCTATTCGAAGATGCCCATGAGCGCAAAGTCAGCGGAAGAGCATCTGAATCTACTTGCTTCGTTTGTGGCCGCTTATGGAAATTGTGTTCAAGGGAAGATCAATGATCCGGCTCTTTGGGATGAAGATTACGATCAGGTCGACCCTGATGACTTAGAGGAAATGGATCTTAAATGGCAACTGGCCATGGTGACCCAGAGGGTTAAAAGATTCATTAAGAGAACTGGGAGGAATCTGCAAATGAACAACAAAGGGATAGGATTTGATAAGTCTAAGGTCAAATGCTACAACTGTCAGGGATTGGGACACTTCGCCAGGGAGTGTCAAAGACCGAAGGTAGAGACATACCAAGGACAGAGTCAGCATCAAGGACAGTACCAAAATCAGTCCCAACAGAGATACCTTCCGAGTTCCTCATCTGGTCAAGCCAATCTAGCGGGTCTAATATCCAATGTCACCTCTGACAGACAGCTAGATGGTACCTATGACTGGAGTTCACATCCTGAGTCCAATGCTAGAGCTTTCATGGCTGAAGTTACGGAGAATGGTTGTGAAGAAGACGAGCAGACCACAAGGGACAGCAGTCCGATGTGGGTAGAGAAAGCGAATGATCAGACCGTGCTGGAGTTTGCTGCTCAGATGGCCAACGTGGAATCTGATAACTCTAAGGTTAGTCTTTCTTATTCTCTATTTCGTGAATTATGTGCTTTATGTGTTAGTTCTAACGATAGGTTAAATCTAGTTTTAGACTCACATAAGACCATAGCTGCTCAAAATGAAAATTTAAAAATTGAAAACGCTAGCCTAAATGATATAAAACAAGATTTAAAAGAAAAGCTTAAGGCTGATGCTCAAGACGTAATCGTTCTAAAAGACAAACTGAGTGAGCAGTGTGTTAGGATAGAGCTTATGTATGAGCACGTAGAGGCCTTGACCAAAAGTCTGAAAGACAAGGACATAGAGCTAGCCGAGACCAAAGTTAAGGTAGCAGAGGCAAATAGCAAGCTGGAAAAGTTTAGGAATTCGAGCCTAAACCTAGGAAAAGTCTTAGATGCCCAAAGACAGTCTAAGAAGCCTGTAGGCCTAGGTTTTCACGAAATTCCTCCACCTTTCAATGCAAACTATGTGCCTCAGCCTCAGGAGAAAACTGACAAGTCAGTAGTTTTAGAGGACCTACCTGAACCGACACCTGAGCCTACAGTTGAAAATACACCTAAGGTGGATGACTCTACTGTCAAGGTCAAGAAAATGAAATTTGTGTCTTCCTCCAGTGAAACACCTGCAGGAAAACAGAAAATTTCATGGGCTGACCAGGTCGAAGAGACAGACACTGTAGATGTACCAAAGGATGTAGACACTAGTGAGACACCTAGATCTAAGGGACCAACCAAAAAGTCCATGGATAAGATGTCTTGCTTTAGATGTCACGAGAAAGGGCATGTTGCTTCTCATTGTCCAAATAGGAAAGCAGATGTTATCCCTAAGACAGTGAACCCAACACCTGTTAAGCCCTCACCCAGTGTGGCAAGCAGCAGTAGTTCTCAACCTACCGAGAAAACTGTGCAGGCCGCACCCAAACAAGTTGTGAAAAACACACTGGTTAAGGTTGGACCAAAGGAAGTGATTAGGACAAATTCACCGAATCGTGTCACAAATCAATCTAGGTCAGCACCACAGCAAGTCTATAGGAGCACCACACCTAGCAGGTCACATACTCCAGTTAGGTCACATACTCCCGTTAGACATTATGTTCCGGTAAGAGCTCAGGGATCACAGTCTGAAAAACAATATAATAAGACTTATTCTAGAGCACCACAACAAATGCCTACTCAAAGGCAAAGAGTGAATCTAAATCACTCGGCACCACAACAGAATTCAGTTCAAAGGCCCAAGTCACCTGAAAGGCGAGATGGGTACTTGAAAGAGTTCAAGTATGTGGACGAGAATGGTATTACCAAGTCAGTCATGGCTTGGGTTCCCCGTGATAACTAACCTATTTTCTTTCATGTGCAGGAGATAACTACCGGTCCAAACAACAAGTGGTTCGTCGACAGTGGTTGCTCCAGGCACATGACGGGGGAAAGAAGTCTTCTCACAGACTTCAAGGGGGGTAATAGGGGATTCGTATCATTCGCGGGTAACAAGGGTGGAAATATCACTGGAACTGGAGAAGTCACTAATGGGACGATTACATTGGATCAAGTTTATCACGTTGATAAACTGGTTCATAATCTCATTAGTGTATCTCAAATCTGTGATAAGAAGAACTCAGTGTTATTTACTGACACTGAGGCGTTAGTGCTAAAGCCTGGATTCAAGATACCTGAAGATTGGATATTGATGCGGGCTCCAAGGAAGAATGACTTGTACATGCTCGATATGAACAAGCCAGATAATTCGATGGGTCCGATCTGTTTACTATCAAAAGCTTCGGAGACGGAATCGGTTTTGTGGCACAGACGCATGGCTCACTTGCACCTAAGGAAAATGAACTACATAACGAAGAATGGTTTGGTGCAAGGTGTGCCTCTAAAGAGCTTTCAGTTTGAAGACAAGTGTCTACCGTGCATGAAGGGCAAGCAACATAAAAAGACACACAAGTCCAAGAAGCTGAACTCCATAACCTCGACATTCGATTTGTTGCATATGGACCTTTTCGGCCCTATCAACAAAAGGAGTATAGGAGGTAGTTGGTTTTGCTTAGTTATCACTGACGATTACTCACGGTTTTCATGGGTTTTCTTTTTAGGTACGAAGGACGAGACGGCTGCAAAGCTCATCGGGTTCTTAGACCAAGTGGAGAACTCCTACGGAACAAGGGTTAAACATATTCGTAGTGATAATGGGACTGAATTTAAAAACTCTGTAATTGGTGTATATTGCCTATCAAAGGGCATCGTGCATCAATTCAGTGCACCATATGAACCACAACAGAATGGGGTGGCCGAACGTAAAAACAGAACATTGATTGAGGCTGCAAGGACTATGCTTTCGGATTCAAAGCTTCCTACCATGTTTTGGGGGGAGGCAGTGAATACCGCGTGCCATATTTTAAACCGAGTCCTTACAGTCAAATCAATGAACAAAACATGCTATGAAATTTTGAATAAACGGCCACCTAACTTAACTGGATTCGAACCGTTTGGAGTACCATGCACACTTTTAAGAACAAAACATCAACCGAAGTTTGGTGAAAAGGCTGACGAAGGATACTTCCTAGGTTATGTGCCAAACTCACCAAACAAACGGGTGTTTAACAAAACAACTGGTACTGTGGAGATTGTGTATAATATTGAAGTCTCAAGTTATACACATGAACCCCAAACTGGTCCGGAATGGATATTTGACTATGATAAGTTATTTGAGTCATTTAACATTCCTCTGGATGATAATGCAGGTACAATCGAGAAGGACTTGGCGACGTTGCATCTGAACGAAGATGGCCAAATCTTTCCAAGGACCACGTTCGAATCTACGTCCGAGACTACTGCGACTATAGATGGGTCTCCAGAAGTTGATGATCAAGAGGCACCTACCACTGAGAATCAGACTCAAGCTTCAAGTTCCAACTCTGAGGAAAATGTCCGTGAGGAGGAAAACGTAGAAGCTGAGCCTGTTCCCCCTTTAGGTGAAATAGGATCCAACTTAGGAGATAATCTAAGGGTTGATGAAATAGAGACCTCTAGGATTAACAAGAACCATCCAATAGATAGCATCATAGGAAATCCTAACGAGGGTGTGAGGACTCGGAGTAGTGTAAATAACAACACTGTGTTGTTGTCGATGATAAACGACTCCGAGGCATATCACACATGTCTATATTCATGTTTCATATCGCAAGTAGAGCCCAAAAATGTGCAAATGGCACTTAAGGACAACTCCTGGGTTGAAGCGATGCAGGAAGAACTTTCACAATTTAGGAAACTAGAAGTGTGGGAGTTAGTTCCGTTACCTCGAGGGGAGATTGCAATAGGAACCAAATGGGTTTTTAAGTGCAAAAGAGACGATCGGGGTATAGTCACGCGCAACAAGGCGAGATTAGTTGTAAAGGGTTTCAACCAAGAGGAGGGAATCGATTACAACGAAGTTTTTGCACCTGTAGCAAGGTTAGAAGCAATTAGGTTGTTTTTAGCGTTTGCCTCCTTCAAAGGCTTTAAAGTATATCAACTGGATGTTAAGAGTGCTTTCCTGTACGGGAAAGTGAAGGAGTTAGTGTATGTAGAACAACCGCCCGGATTTACAGATCCTAAATATCCTGATAGAGTATATCGCTTAGATAAGGCTCTTTATGGATTACATCAGGCACCTAGGGCGTGGTATGAGACTCTATCCAACCATCTGTTAGAAAATGGCTTTGAGAGGGGTAGGATAGATAGTACTCTATTTGTTAAGAGAAAGGGAGATCACTTTATCTTGGTACAAGTGTACGTCGATGATATCATTTTTGGATCATCAGACGAACAGATGTGCAAAGATTTCGAAAAGGTGATGAAGTCTAAGTTCGAGATGAGTGCTATGGAGGAGTTGAATTTCTTTTTAGGGTTACAAGTTGACCAAAAGAAGGAAGGAATGTTTATCCATCAAACTAAGTATGTCTATGACATATTAGAACGGTTTGGGATGGAGGGAACTAAGTAGACTGCCCATTTCAGCACGCCGATTCAAGTGAATCACAATCTCGGGCCGGGTACTGAAAGTGATTCCGATGTGGATCCGACTTTATATCGGGCCATGATTGGGTCACTTATGTATTTAACTGCTTCAAGACCTGACATAATGTTTGCTGTGTGTATTTGTGCTAGGTTTCAAGCGAATCCGAAGGAGATGCATATGAAAGCTGTGAAGCGGATTCTACGATACCTCAAGTCGAAACCGAAGTTGGGTCTTTGGTATCACGCGGAGGGAGATCTAGAGTTGGAGGCGTTCACAGATTCGGACTACGGAGGATGCAGCTTGACGCGCAAATCAACGACTGGAGGTTGTCAGTTCCTAGGAGGGAGATTGGTATCCTGGCAATGCAAGAAACAAACATCGGTAGCCATTTCAACGTGCGAGGCCGAGTATGTTGCTGCTGGTAGTTGCTGCTCACAGGTTCTGTGGATACAACAACAATTGCGGATTACGGTTTGGCTTACACTCAAACTCCTATTAGGATAGACAATCAATCTACAATTGCTATAACTAATAATCCAGTTAAACACAGTAAAACAAAGCACATAGACATAAGGCATCATTTTATTCGTGATTGTGCTGAAAAAAACTTAATCAAACTGGTAAAGGTGGCAACAGAAGATAATAATGCAGATTTATTTACCAAAGCCGTGATAAACGTCACGTTATTGAGTATTTAATTCAACTGAATGGAATGCGCCAACCCAGAGAATTTGACCTTAGTAAGTAGTAAGTTTATTTCTTTAGAGTATAGTATTTCTTCTTTACATAGCTGCTAATTTTAGGTAAGTTGCTAATTTTAGTAAGTTTCTAATTTAGGAAATTTCTATTTTTAGTTAAGTTTCTATTTAGTATAAGTTAGTAGTTTAGCTTTAGTTTACGTTTTTGCTATGAAAAACAAAAGAAAAAAAGAGAGGAAAATTACAAAAATACAAAAAAAAAGAGAATTATCAGGAAAATGAAGTTAAGTTTAGATACATAGGTCAAGTGACGAAAGATTAGCACCGTCTTACAGACTCTAAGTATTTGCTTTCACACATAATTGCAACTAAATCCTAATGTTATACTTTATTTAGTTTATTTGTTGGTAGGGCCATAATCAATATAGGGAATCTCCAAAGGCTAATGAAAATATCTACAAAAATCAAGCGTGCACTAACTTAGATGACGGACCATATCGGTCTTAATTTTTATGACAGTACATACAAACATGAGTCAAATGAGGTATGCCAAACTCTGGGGATGTTATGCAACATCAGAATACATCTGAAAATGGAAAGAATAGAATATCATGAAAACTGAATCGAAAACATTGCAACTCTGTTGTACTAAGTACAGACCTGTTGTCTCTGTTTAGATTCGGGTTAGCAGACAGGTCGCTTTGTTGTACGTCAGTACAGACCTGTCACCGCTATCTGCTAACTTTAAAAATAAACTTTAAGTCGAACTAAGACACTTTGTTGTATGAGAATACAGACCTGTGTCCGATGTTAGTCTTTTAAAGAAAGTTTGCAAATACCAACAAGTTAGAATCTTTGTCTGTGTGCCTTGATCATAAAAGTATCTCTATGTCTGAGTCACGTAAGATAATTTCCTGATAAATAAAAAGGCCAAGGGATATTCCGAAATGTAAAATGTTTAACAGGGTAAAATACCAACAATCGGCTAAAAGGGTATGTCACGACAAACAATAAAAGGAATTCAAAAAATTCCTAAGTGTGAAAGTTTAAGTACTGAAAGTTAGTATCGGACATCGCTATCTGATTGAACCTTTCTTAGACTATACTCATCAAAAAGATTTTGTTTAGTATTTAGCTTAGCTTGTAAATTTTTTCTTAAAGTCTAGATTAAATTTTTGGTCAAAATTTTATTTTACTTAATTTTATTTTATTTTTTTTTT
>JAANYP010005358.1:0-13375 GCA_020465985.1 Centrapalus pauciflorus | reverse complement strand
AATGGCGTTTCTTAGTCCACGTAATTCATGGTGTGTTTGCGCCTACGAAGGCTGTTTTTGGTTTTGATACCATCTTATCTAAGATTTCACTCAGCGATGATCGCGATGGTATACAATAGAAGTTTAGTTTCTCGCCAGCTGTTTTTCTCAGAGAATTATCCATCAAATCACGGCTCCTGAAGAGAGACAGAGAGAAAGGTTCCTTTTGTATCCGAGGTTCGTGATGATGTTGATAGGGCACTTCTTGCCCTGAGTTGCCACAAATCAGACGACTTGCATTGAGCGTTAAGTTATGGAGAAGCGCATTACTCGACTGTTCCTCCACCACAGCGGAAGATTGCTATTCCGATCGAGCGACCGTTGCTCAGAGCTTACTGTCTGTCGACAGTGGACTTTTGTGGCACCAGCTATTGCCAATGGGAGGTTTGCGGTGAACAGTAGAAGTTCAGCCTTACGCCGCAACAGCAACAGCAACAGCAACCGCACAAACAACAACAAACCACGACGCGTGAAACAGCCTCCGTGGCTCCGTCCCCGTGATCCCAAGGCGAAGGACAAAGCGCTACTGCGAGTCAGGACTCAGGCGGTCTAGGCCTTCTACGAGTCAGCATCCAGAAATGCAGGCCCGCCGGGCCGTCAACTGTCCCAAATGAAGCTGATAATTGTGCCAAACGTTTTAATGTAAATTTGGGAGGCGGGTCCACATGCAAATGAAAAGATATAGCTGCCTGCATTAGTGGGAGAATTACTTGAGCCTCCAGAAGGACGAAGAAGATTGTGCCTGCGGGATGTTGAGACTTATGAGCCAGAGCAGGGCTGATAACGTTGTCATCTTCAGCCAACTGCGTCAGAAAGAGATGGAGGAGGAAGATTGACCGTTGACGCTTCCAGATATCAGCGCGACAGATCCTCATCTTCAAATTGGAACATCTGCCGTCACGATTGATATTAATGAAGGTTGCTTCGAGGAGGCGAGAGGCCAGAGATGGACGGAGTCAGATTTTGAAGAATCTGAGGACTCCTCAGTTTGGTAATAAGGCACCGGGCCACCTGCACAGGGGTAGGTTTATGGCATGGTAACTTCATCACAGTCCGATGCACAAAACCTCCGCCTCACAACCAGGACCCCCAACCTCAAGTTACCGCTCCACATCACCGCCACTCAGCAACCTGAACCCTCCATTCCCCAACCCTCAATCCTTCTCCCATTCACGTCCATTCTTCCTACATACGACAAAGCCCTTCTATACCGACAATAACGAATTCATGCCAATCAAGCAGCCGTGTCGACTCCTTTCAGAACATTCATACTAATATCTCCTCCACAAAGCAGTCGGGACCTCCAAGAGCATAACTCGAATTTGATAAGGAGAATGCCGAACTGGCGAACGATTGTTTGAAAGTGTAGAGACGAAAACAACACACGAAATTAACCTCATTTGTTCTGATCAATCATCTGAAATCCGAGCAATGCTGTCCCTCCTAGAGCAACTTATGAAAAATCTACCAAACTCCGGGGGAGAGCACGTTGTAAAGATCAGGGAAGTACAGCGATAGAAGAACGAGATGAGAAGGCATGATCCCAGTTGCAAATCAAGGATTTGAGTCTGTAGATTTTCCTGCAGCTCAAGTTACTCAAATTCAGGGGGAGCCTAGTCAAGGCGAAGGGGAAAAAAGGGGTTGCAGCTAGTTCATCTTAAGACGACCTACAGACTTGAGATCAGTGCAGATGATTGACGCGGCTCATGGATCTTGATGTGATTGATCCAATGGATGTAGGCTTTGATAACGAGAGATGAAGAGCTTGAGAAGGGGATGTTTGCGCCAGAGGAGATAGTCGACTGGCCGATCAGATGCTGAAGTTACTTGCTGATGAGGGATGGTGAAGATGACGAGGATAATAGCGCAGACAAGATCCTATTCCTGATACTTATATGATTGATGGACAAACATTTCGCTGCAGATTCTAAGTTAATGTTGCTTTTTAAAATCCTCGCCATCGACAGAGGAAACCTGCCAAGAGAGCCTAACCAATGAAGAAGGAAAAACGAAAAGCTATGGTTCAGGGCTGAAGAGAAGGAAGCAGCAATTAAAAAGGACAATGAGAGAGTGCGGATACGGTTGGAACGCTGTCTGGATGCGAAATTTTAAGCTGGTTCTTTGACAGGAACTGCAGCTATTTATAATATACAGAAGAGGGGGAAAAGACAGGGGCGGGCTTCACGTACATGAGGCGAACTTAAAAGCGTTCAATCCCTCCAAAGATCGAAATTTGAAGCAGATCTAGCCTGAACGACTATAAAACATTGGCAATGCTTCCTATGCGGACTTATCGCACGGAAGAATCATAAGAAAGGAGGGGAAGGTCGAGTAGAAACTTTGAGCGCTGCAGTCCAAGGGTTGGGAAAAGAGTAGACGGATCCATCAGTATCGACCCTCTAAATGGTCGACCTTGGATTGAGGATTCATTATTATAAGCCAGCAAGGGGGATGTCTTAGGATGGTTACCTTCTCAAGCCAATGCCACAAAACCTTCTGAAGAAATCTAGCAAGTGGTGGTTATGCTGACACGCGAAACTGGGGAAGCGGTTATGACGACTTAGAAGATAAACGTTCTTCTTAGGTCTATGACCCGGCTTCCCTGGTGAACCTATCTAAAAAAGATCTGCAAATCTTGATAACTGTAAGATTTCCAGGTGACGCACAAATGGATGCCTGAAAGAGAGTAAGATGAAAATGTGGTCAAGGTATGTGTTGAACAGGTCTGTACTGCTGGCGTGTTTTGATCCATCATAACAACTGTTCTTCAAATAAATTGTGTAGACTATTAGAAGCTATCGTCAAGGGGGAGTTTGTTGGACCTCCCGTGTGACGATAGCAGTCTAGTGTCTTACATTGATGATTTTGCATATGTTGGTCATACTATATACTCTAATATGAGCTGTTTATCAGTGTTGTATGTTGACACTTGATGTCACGTATTACAAGAAGTTCACAACTAAAAACTCAAAGGTAAAATCAATATAAGGTAATATTATACGTTTCATCACTTAAGTCGTTTAAGTGTAAAAGGCTAGATTCGATTTCTAAGGGCGTGATACATTCGAATCTGAGAATGATTCGAATGAGTCCATAGGCATTCGAACTATAGGTTAGATTCGATCTGTCACGATGGACAGATTCGAATGGCCTTAGGCCAGATTCGAGGTTGGGCCCCCAAACCGACTCGAATCAGGGCTATACATTCGGATAGACCTGATGATTAGCAGACCTTTGGCATGAATCGTGAGGAATTAAAGCAAAGGCGTGACTTCGAGTTTATCAGCTAGGTGAGTCCCGTTTCGGAGAGAATTAGTACGTAGGGATCGTTCGTGTGTCGTTCGTTTCAGCGTCTAATCGATCTCGTTTCCGTTGGTTGAGGTTTCCGTCTACCCGTCACACGACAGGATTCCGCACTCGGTTAACGGAATCCGCCGGTTTCTGTACGATCTTGCATTGTAGACCCTTACATAAATTCCATTTCCTTCCATGTAATTAATAAAACTTACGGTTTAACAACTAATCAAAGTAATTTTACTAACCGTAGGTTTAAGAACTTAACACGTCGGAACAGGAGGAGAACAGCTAACAGGGTTGAAGAAAGTGAATTGAACGCTGGCTGAGGCTTGCAAAAAACATAAAGCGTCTAATTTAACCAAGGAGCATAAAGTTGTGTAGAGAAAATAAACAGGAAGGGAGTATTAAAGGTTAGGGCGATAACAATCAATGTCAAGTCCATTCCATTCCTCATAGAATAAACAATGATAATAACAAGTAATGTTATTAACGGAGGTTATATAAGTAAGTAGTCACCATTCCATTCCTATGAATAATAACTACTAGGTTACAAATTAATCATGTAATTTATAACAACTTAGGTTATATACAATCAATCAATTCAATCCATTCCAATAAATAAAAATTAGGTTTAACAATAAATATAAGTATTTGATAACTTACGGTAGTATTACAAATCAATTCATTCCATTCCATTCATGAATAATTAAAACTTAGGTTAAATTAATCAGTAATTTTATGAAACTTAGTTTATAAAACACTTAACAGCATGAGAACATGCACACCAGCTTGAGAAATTGAACTAACAGCTTCAGAAATTTGGAATACATAAATTCTCAATTTTAACTCAAGTGGATATGATAAACTTAGGTTTAAATTAATCACAATTAATTTATATAAACTTCGATTCGTATACAATCAATTCAATCAATTCTAAACTTAGGCTTTACAATTAATCAGTAATTGTTTTAAACTTGGTTTACATCATCAAATAATTCCATTTCATTCCCTGAATAATAAAACTACAGGTTTAAAATTAATCCAAGTATTTCATCAACTTGTTTATAAAACCTTTAAAAGTTTGAGAAAACGCCCCTAACCAGTTTGAGAAATTAACATTAACAGCTCGAGATTCGCTCTAAACATAAATTTATCAATTAATTAGTGTGAATAATAGTGTAGGTACAAATTCATCAGTAGTATGAAGTAGGTTATATACAACAATCAATCAATTCCATGCCAGGAATAAAACTTAGCGTTAAAATTAATCAACATGTTATAAATTCGAGGTATAATATAATAATATCATTCCATTCCATTCCATGAATAATTACAACTTAGTTAAATTATCATGTAATTTTATAAACTTAGGTTATATACAATCAATTCAATTCAATCCATTCCCTAACAATCAAAGTTTAGGTTTAAAATAACTAAGTACATTTTATACACTGGGGGTACTACAAATCAATTCAGTTCCACTTGCCTTTCCATGCATAATAAAACTTAGGATTAAAATTAATCAAGTAATTTTATAAACTTAGTTTATAAAAACACTAACAGCATGAGAAAATGCACTAAACAGCCTTGAGAAATGAACTAACCCTAACAGCTCGAGATTTGCAAATACATAATTTCTCAATTTAACTCAAGTGAATGATAAAACTTAGGTTAAATTAATCAATTAATTTTATAAACTTCGGTTGTATACAATCAATTCAATTCAATTCTAAAACTTAGGTTAAAATTAATCAAGTAATTTTTTAAACCTGGGTTACATACAATCAATTAAATTCCATTTCATTCCATGAATAATAAAACTAAGGTTAAAATTAATCAAGTAATTTATCAACTTAGTTTATAAAACTCTTAAAAGTTTGAGAAAACGCACTAACAGTTTGAGAAATTAAATTAACAGCTCGAGATTCGCTAAAACATAATTTCTCAATTTAACTTAAGTGAATAATAAAGTGTAGGTTAAAATTAATCAAGTAATGTTATAAACTTAGGTTATATACAATCAATTCAATTCAATTCCATTCCATGAATAATAAAACTTAGGTTAAAATTAATCAACTAATTTTATAAACTTAGGTTATATATAATAATATCAATTCCATTCCATTCCATGAATAATAAAACTTAGTTTAAAATTAATCATGTAATTTTATAAACTTAGGTTATATACAATCAATTCAATTCCAATCCATTCCATAAATAATAAAAGTTAGGTTAAAATAAATAAAGTAATTTTATAAACTTGGGTTATATACAATCAATTCAGTTCCATTGCATTCCATGAATAATAAAACTTAGGTTAAAATTAATCAAGTAATTTTATAAACTTAGTTTATAAAACACTTAACAGCATGAGAAAATGCACTAACAGCTTGAGAAATTGAACTAACAGCTCGAGATTTGCAAATACATAATTTCTCAATTTAACTCAAGTGAATGATAAAACATAGGTTAAATTAATCAATTAATTTTATAACTTAGTTTTCATACAATCAATTCAATTCCATTCCATTTCATTACATGAATAATAAAACTTAGATTAAAATAAATCAAGTAATTTTATAAACTTAGGTTATATACAATCAATTCAATTCAATTCCATTCCATGAATAATAAAACTTAGGTTAAAATTAATCAAGTAATTTTATCAACTTAGTTTATAAAACTCTTAACAGTTTGAGAAAATGCACTAACAGTTTGAGAAATTGAAATAACAGCTCGAGATTCGCAAAAACATAATTTTCTCAATTTAACTCAAGTGAATAATAAAGTGTAGGTTAAAATTAATCAAGTAATGTTATAAAATTAGGTTATATACAATCAATTCAATTCCATTCCATTCCATGAATAATTAAACTTAGGTTAAAATTAATCATGTAATTTTATAAACTTAGGTTATGTACAATCAATTCAATTCCAGTCCATTCAATAAATAATAAAACTTAGGTTAAAATAAATAAAGTAATTTTATAAACTTAAGTTATATACAATCAATTCAGTTCCATTCCATTCGATGAAAAATAAAACTTAGGTTAAAGTTAATCATGTAATTTTATAAACTTAGTTAACAGCTTGAGAAATTGAACTAAGAGCTCGAGATTTGCAAATACATAATTTCTCAATTTAACTCAAGTGAATAATGAAGTGTAGGTTAAAATTAATCAAGTAATTTTATAAACTTAGGTTATATATAATCAATTCAATTTAATTCCATTCCATTCCATTAATAATAATACTTAGGTTAAAATTTATCAAGTAATTTTATAAACTTAGTTTATAAAACACTTAACAGCTTAAGAAAATGCACTAACAGCTTGAGAAATTGAACAAACAGCTCGAGATTTGCAAAAAACATAATTTCTCAATTTAACTCAAGAGAATAATAAAACTTAGGTTAAAAATAATCAGTTAATTCTATAAATATAGGTTATATACAATCAATTCAATTCCATTCTAAAACTTAGGTTAAAATTAATCAAGTAATTTTTTAAACTTGGGTTATATACAATCAATTAAATTCCATTTCATTCCATGAATAATAAAACTAAGGTTAAAACTAATCAAGTAATTTTATCAACTTAGTTTATAAAACTCTTAACAGTCTGACAAAATGCACTAACAGTTTGAGAAATTGAATTAACAGCTTGAGATTTGCAAAAACATAAATTCTCAAATTAACTCAAGTGAATAATAAAATGTAGAGTTATAATTAATCAAGTAATGTTATAAACTTAGGTTATGTACAATCAATTCAATTCCATTCCATTCCATGAATAATAAAACTTAGATTAAAATTAATCAAGTAATTTTTTTAACTTAGGTTATATATAATAATATCAATTCCATTCCATTCCATGAATAATAAAACTTAGGTTAAAATTAATCATGTAATTTTATAAACTTAGGTTATATACAATCAATTCAATTCCAATCCATTCCATAAATAATAAAACTTAGGTTAAAATAAATAAAGTAATTTTATAAACTTAGGTTATATACAATCAATTCAGTTCCATTCCATTCCATGAATAATAAAACTTAGGTTAAAATTAATCAAGTAATTTTATAAACTTAGTTTATAAAACACTTAACAGCATGAGAAAATGCACTAACAGCTTGAGAAATTGAACTAACAGCTCGAGATTTGCAAATACATAATTTCTCAATTTAACTCAAGTGAATGATAAAACTTAGGTTAAATTAATCAATTAATTTTATAAACTTCGGTTGTATACAATCAATTCAATTCAATTCTAAAATTTAGGTTAAAATTAATCAAGTAATTTTTTAAACTTGGGTTACATACAATCAATTAAATTCCATTTCATTCCATGAATAATAAAACTAAGGTTAAAATTAATCAAGTAATTTTATCAACTTAGTTTATAAAACTCTTAAAAGTTTGAGAAAACGCACTAACAGTTTGAGAAATTAAATTAACAGCTCGAGATTCGCTAAAACATAATTTCTCAATTTAACTTAAGTGAATAATAAAGTGTAGGTTAAAATTAATCAAGTAATGTTATAAACTTAGGTTATATACAATCAATTCAATTCAATTCCATTCCATGAATAATAAAACTTAGGTTAAAATTAATCAACTAATTTTATAAACTTAGGTTATATATAATAATATCAATTCCATTCCATTCCATGAATAATAAAACTTAGTTTAAAATTAATCATGTAATTTTATAAACTTAGGTTATATACAATCAATTCAATTCCAATCCATTCCATAAATAATAAAAGTTAGGTTAAAATAAATAAAGTAATTTTTAAAACTTGGGTTATATACAATCAATTCAGTTCCATTGCATTCCATGAATAATAAAACTTAGGTTAAATTAATTGTAAGGTCTACGACTGCAAGATCTATCTAGACGCGGATCCGTGAACGAGTGCGGAATCCTCGTTGACGGTCAGACGGACAACTCTCAACCAACGGAACACGGAGACTATTAGACGCTGAACGAACGACACACGAACGATCCTACGTACTAATTCTCTCCGAAACGGCACTCACCTAGCTGATAAACTCGAGATCGCCCTTTGCTCAATTCCTCACGAATTCTGCAAAAAGTCTCCTAATCATTCGAGTCTATCCCTAATTATAGACCCTGATTCGAGTCTGTTGTGGGCCAACCTCGAATCTGGCCCAAGGCCCATTCGAATCTGTCCATCTGACAGTCTCGAATCTAGCCTATTTTCGAATCTATGGTTACATTCGAATCTAACACAGATTCGAATGTCAACCCATATATAATTCGAATCTAGCCTTTTACATAAACAACTAAGTGTTTGAAACTTATGATATTACCTTATGACTGATTTTATCTTTGAACTTTATGTTTGAACTTCTTGTAATACGTTACATCAAGTTCAAACATACAAACACTGATAATCATCAATCATACATAATATATATATAACAAACATATGCTAAATCACAATGTAAGACAACTTAGACTGCTATCGTCACACGGGATGTACCAACAGACTCCCCCTTGACGATAGCTTCTAATAATTCACACATTTGATTTGAGAACATGGTTTATTATTGATTCAAAACACTACCAGCATACAGACCTTTTTCAACGCATACCTTGACCACATTTTCATACTTACTAGCTTCAGTATCCATATGTTCGTCACTGGAAATCTTACAGTTATACAAAATCTGCAGGTCTTCTTTAGATAGGTTTACCAGGTGAAGCGGGTCATAGACTCTAAGAATAACTTTTTCTTCTAAGTCTTCCATAACCGCTTCCCCAGTTTCCGTGTCAGCATACCACCACTTCAGATTTCGCAAAACATTCTGTGGCATTTTCTTCAGAGGTACCTTCCTCAGGCATTTAACTGGTTTGTACTGAATCCTCATCCAAGGTCGGCCTGTAAGAGGATCTATACGTGACTTATCCTCGACTCTTCTTCCGACCCTTGGACTCAACCGTTCAAACTTCCTCGATCTCCCCTCCTTTCTTATTATTCTTTCAATCACATTCGCATAAGGATCATCACCAATATTTATCAGATCTTTCCATGCAAGCGCTGTGATTTCAATCTTTGGAAGAGTGTTGAATGCTTTCAATGTTCGCCTTATGTACTGAAGCCCGTCTTTTCTTTTAATTATAAAAAGTTGAAGATCTCTGTCAAAGAACCAACTTAAGATTCGCTCAGATAGCTTCCCTGTACCAGGCACTTTCATTGATCTCCTAATTGCTAACTCCTTCTCTTCGGCTCTGAACCATAGCTTCCTTTTTTCTTCGTTACTTAGCTCTCTTGCTGGTTCTTCAGTCGATGACTTAGGATTCAAAGCAGCATTCACTATGTCAACATCGACAATTCTTTCTCCATCTATCATATAAGTGTCAGTGATAGGATTCTGCTGTACAACTATTTCATCAGCTTCATCATCCTCATCAGCTACTACTTCATCTTCAGGTTGCCAATCTACTATCTCTTCCGGAATAAACTCTCCTTCTTCAAGCTCTTCATCTTCATAATCAAAACCTCCATCCAGTGTATCATCATCAAGATCCATGAGTGCTTCAATCATCTCACTGATCTCAAAGTCTGAAGGCTGTTTAGATGAACTAGCTTCACCCCTTTGTCCTTCGCCTTGACTAGGCTCCCCCTCAACTTGTGTAACTTGAGCTGCAGGAAAATCTACAGACTCAAACTCTTTATTTGCACCGGGATCATCGCCTTCAGTATCATCTCTTCTTTGCACTGATTGATCTCGGCACGATGTCTCCCCCTGAGCCTGTAAATTTTTCATTAACTGCTCAATTAGGGAGCGCATCGACCTTATCTCAGCAGACTGATCACAAACAAAGGTTTTTAGCTCTAAGTTCTCTTCCTGAACTTTTTCCACAATCTTCTTTAGATCGGCATTCTCCTTATCAAGATTTGCATTATGAGACTGAATCTCACCGATTGCCTTTGTTAGGCCTAAGATCTGGATATTTTGGAAGTCAACTCGAGCTTTTAGCTGCAGAAACCTTTGATTGTCGGCGTATGAGGATGAGGTTGATGGGATGGATTGAATTGGAGTTGGAATGATCGGCGATGGGATGTATGGTTCATCATGAGGTGGTGATGGTGGAATGGTGGTTTGAGGGTCCTGAGGGTGAGGAATTTCAGGTTGTTCTGCTGAAGCTGAAGAGGATCCTTGCATGAACCTGTGACGTTTGGCCCGTTGCCTTGTCACTAGATGAGAAACTTCTTCTTCTTCGAAATCAGACTCCTCCAATTCCCTCTCCACTCGTCTCCTAGAACCACCTTCATTTATAATCAATCGCGAACCATAAGTTCCAATTTGAACAGGTGGTTCAGTTGATACTGACTCAGGAGCTTCAACCTCTAACTCCTCCATCTCTTCTGATTCGGTTGCCGATGATGACAAAACGTTATCAGCCTGCTGTGGCTCATATTCCTCAACATCACGAAATATATCATCTTCATCTCCAGGCGGACTAAGCAGCTCACCAACCAATGCTGCTGCAACATCTTCATTTGCATGAGGACCAGAAGACCATATTTCCTCCAAGGTCTGAGCAAGCTGCTCAGATTCGGGGACTGCACCTGAAGTCCCTGCTTCTTGTGCCTGTGGTTGTTCACTTGTTGATGGCCTGGATGCCTGAATTTGACTAGCAGGTTGTTGCTGTTGGCGTCGTGGATCACGCGGCCTAGCACGCGGCTGTTGTTGGCGTTGCGGTTGCTGTTGCTGTTGCTGTTGTTGAATATCAACTACCCCTGCCCAGTTGGCATCACCTGGGGCTTGAAATTCCCTGTCTATAATTGCTCCAAATAATGGACGCGCCACCGGAACCGCTAACCTTCCTCGATGTGAGGAACAATCAGCAAATATGCGTTTATCCATAACATTGACGCTCAAAGTGTCATCTGATTGTGGCAAATTTGGCAAGAAGTGCCTTATCAACATCATCACAAATCTTGGATACAGAAGGAATCTTTCTCTTTCAGGAGCTGTAATCTGATGGATGAATTCCGAGAAAAACAACTGCGAGAAGCTAAACTTCCTATTATACACCATCGCAATCACCCCTGATGGATCTTTGAGACGATGTAATCAAAACCAGCCTTCTTTGGCGCAAAACAAACCATGAACACGTGGACCAGAAATCGCCACTGCCCTATCAATCCACTTTTCATATAAGATGATTTCGTAACGTCCAGACTATAGCCCATTCTCAGAAACGCGGCTTGCCTAATACTCAATGGAAAGTCTATAGGCCCGTCTTCTTGTTCTTGTGAACCCAACTGTAGCACTTGGCGCAACATATCTGCTGAGAAGACAAGAGGTTGGCCAGCGATTCTGGTTCTGATAACTGTCGGGGTGACAGTACAGTCCACCTGTAAATGATCGTAAAATTGTCGTACATACGAAATTACAATGGGAATGTTATGATATAAAGCATAGCTAATCCTAGACTCAGCTAGGAAGTCCAAAACTTCACGATAACCCTGTGCCTCAGGGATATCATTAACTGGATTAAGGACCATATTATGCTTCGGGACAAAAGCGCGAACTGCCATATCTGCACAATAAATAAAACTGTTAGACTCATTAAAAATCAATAAACTTGTTTAAATTCACATTTGTTTTATTTTGTACTTTATTAAATACAAAATCTAACACAATTAAATTTCCACAAGTTTAATAAAAGTTAAATTAAACAAATTAAATAAAGTACAGATTCGAAAGCAACAGATTCGAAGTGTCCATATTCGAGTGTAATGGACAGATTCGAAGAGTCCCATTTCGAGTCTAATGGACAGATTCGAATATCATGGTCATCTCGAATCTAATGACAGATTCGAGAAATCCATGATCAGATTCGAGAATCCTAGAACAGATTCGAAGCCCCGACGAATGAATTTTCAACAAAAACCCAAGATTTTAACCATTTTGAACTTGGTAAATCACATACATTAGATCAACTAGGTTCTAATCATTGATGTATGTCTTTAATTTGATCTTTTATAGGTCCAAACTTGGTAATTTAGGAAAAACCCTATTTCAACCTATAAAACTTCAAAAATCGATGATTTGGCCTTAAATTGTGTATAAAACTACATGAAACTTGTACAATCAAGTTGATTATACCTAGATCTAGTAGTAGAATCGAACACACTAGCTTGAAACTCGACAAAATGTCGTTTAGGAGAGATACGATAGACTCGAGAAAATAGATTCGAAATCGCCTGAATAGATTCGATAGTATAGATTCGAAAACAGTAAGAAATAAATGACTTCACTGTTGACCTATTTATACTACCTACCTTCGAGTCTAAGGATAGACTCGAATCTACTGACAGATTCGAATCCTTCCACAATCGAGTCTGTCCTAGATTCGAAACCTCCAACACTTAGAAAAATTTCGAAAATTTTGAAATAAGTTCAACTTTTCCAACTTTTTTCTACGGTATTGTGTAACCAGATAAACTATGCCAACTCTTTTACCCTAAGCAACAGATATTTCACGCAATGTTTATTTTATCCAACTCTGAATGCACCCTCAGTAACTTTTGACCTTTTACCTAAGTAAAAATTAAACTAAACTAAAATAAAATAAAATAAACTAAGGTAAAAATAAAATAAAATAAAATAAAATAAAGTAAAATAAAATTTTGACCAAAAATTTAATCTAGACTTAAGAAAAAAATTTACAATCTAAGCTAAATACTTAACAACATATTTTTGATGAGTATAGTCTAAGAAAGGTTCAATCAGATAGCGATGTCTGATACTAACTTTCAGTACTTAAACTTTCACACTTAGGAATTTTTTTTTATTCCTTTGTTTGTTTGTCGTGACATACCCATTTAGCCGATTGTTGGTATTTTACCCTGTTAAACATTTTACATTTCGGAATATCCCTTGGCCTTTTTATTATCAGGGAATTATTACGTGATGCAGAACATAGAACATACTTTTATGATCAAGGCACAACAGCAGATTCTTAACTTGTTGGTATTTGCAAACTTTCTTTAA
>JAANYP010005357.1:0-185413 GCA_020465985.1 Centrapalus pauciflorus | reverse complement strand
GGGAGAACTCAATCACCATTAACAAGAGTGTAATCTTCTTCCTCCTAGACTTGGACATTTAATGAGGTTCAAAACAAGTCCATAGGATTAAGAAGATGTGAGAATCAATAGAGAAATTTTGTTTGATTTAAAGATGTTTTTCTTCTCGCTTGCCTTTCTCCCAAGCGTGGGCATTATCTATCTTTGCAAAAGTATAGAAGGCAAACCGTCACCAACTGTATTTCTACAGAGTTTATTGATGTTCTTGAAGTTTCAGGTTGTGACAAAGTCCTTCTATGCCATAACCTAGTTAGATCAGCATTGTTCTTGTGAGAAAACAGGTTTCAGTTGTGGGAATCAGCAGAATGCATATCCACAACATAGACCACCATCTCGTGAGCACACAGCACAAATTTGCCCTGGGAATCCATATGTAACCCAGGTGCTCATCAAAGTTAACCTTGTAGCCAGACATCCACAGTTGCTTATGCTAACAAGTTATGTTTTAGCCCAACCACATAGGCTACCGTTTTGAACACTGGCCACCAGCTTTAAGAGTTGTCCATATCCCTCAGTGGATCCCTGTACAGTGTCACCAAGGTGACTTTGGCCTTTTTCAGACATGAGATTCTCTCAGCAGTTCTTTAACAACTGTCATGTGCCCTGAGCAGCCACTGTCCCAAGTACCAAACCTGGGAAGGTGTTTTCCTCAGAGTGAGAAGAGAATTATTAGTTATTTTTAGGGGACTCTCACACAGATAGTTCGCTGACTTCATCAACACTTGTTGATGGATTTTGAATGTCCACAAGCAATATAGTGCCATATTTGAAGGGTATCAGGTTTGAATACCATCCTCGGTGACTATGTCATGTCCACCTCTCCAGGTACACATGGGTGATCTTTTTGAAGAGCAAAGGAGAGGCTGCGAGAGAAATTATTGGATTTGTTAAAAAGATGGAAATGCTGAACTCTGCCCAAGTAAAGCAGCTTAGAAGTGATCATGTTACTGAATTCAGAAACAGTACTCTTGAAGACTTCTGTGAAGAGAAAGGTATCAGTCAAAACTTTTCAGCAGTAAGAACTCCTCAACAAAATGGAGTTGCTGAAAGGAGAAACCGAACTCTCATTGAAGCTGCCAGAACCATGCTGTGTGCATCAGGTTTGCCTTCATCATTTTGGGCTGAAGCTGTCAACACTGCCTGCTTCACTCAAAACAGATCATTAGTGGTGAAAAGGTTCAACAAGACCCCCTATGAGCTGCTCAAAGGGAGAAAGCCAAATGTCAGCTATTTCCATGTGTTTGGATGTCCCTGTTTCATTCTGAATCAAAGGGACCAGCTGTCAAAATTTGAACCTAAAGCTGATGAAGGAGTGTTTGTTGGTTACTCTTCTATCTACAAAGCCTACAGAGTATACAACAACAAAAGAAAGGTGATAGATGAATCTATCAATGTCACCTTTGAAGAGTCCAAGAATGCCTCCACCAAAGCTGTTCCTGAATCAGTTTCAGGAGACCTCAACTTTGATGATCTGATGCATTCAATCAATGAAGAGGACTCAAAAGCTTCCACTACACCCAGTGTGGAACCTGCTAATCATAATGGACATGATGATGATTATGTCAATACACCCTGTGTGAATAAATGTACTGACTTAATTACAACTACATGTCCAGAACCTATCAATGCTGATTTCCCCAGTTCCTCTGCTGATATGTTCAACAGTGATCAGACATGTTCAACAAGTGAACAGGCTCAAGACAACAGTGTGTCTGAAAATCTTGAGAGCTGTTCAACAGGACCTGCTGAAGATGTTAACAACTCTGGTAAGTCATCATTGAAAAATGATCCTAAGTGGATCAGGTGTCACCCTAATGATCAAATAATTGGTGACATCAATAAAGGGATACAAACTCGGTGGGACAGCTTAGAACTTTTGTATGTTCTCTAGTTTTGTTTCACTGATGGAGCCAAAGAAGGTGGATGAAGCACTAAAAGATGCCAATTGGATCACTGCCATGCAAGAAGAACTCAATCAGTTTGAGAGAAACAAAGTATGGAAGCTGGTTCCTGCCCCTAAAGGAAAAACAATAATTGGCACAAAATGGGTTTTCAGGAACAAAATGGATGAGCAAGGTCATGTCATTAGAAATAAGGCAAGACTGGTTGCTCAGGGCTACAGACAGGAGGAAGGCATTGACTATGATGAGACATTTGCTCCTGTGGCCAGGCTAGAAGCAATTCGTTTGTATCTAGCCTACGCTGCTCATAAGAGCATAAAGGTATTTCAAATGGATGTGAAGAGTGCATTTTTGAATGGGAGGCTGCAAGAAGAAGTATATGTCAAGCAGCCTCCAGGTTTTGAAAATGAACAACACCCAGGTTTTGTCTATAAGTTAGACAAAGCTCTCTATGGTCTCAAACAAGCCCCTAGAGCCTGGTATGACACTCTTACTGAGTTCCTTATGAGCAATGGGTATTCCAGAGGTAAAGTGGATACTACACTGTTCATAAAGAAGGTGAAGTCTGACATTATGCTTGTTCAAATTTATGTGGATGACATAATATTTGGTTCTACTAATGAGCAGCTATGCAAGAATTTCTCATTACTCATGAAATCTAAGTATGAAATGAGTATGATGGGAGAACTAACTTTCTTTTTAGGATTACAGGTTAAACAAACCTCAACTGGAATTTTTATAAATCAAAGAAAGTACACTTTAGATCTATTGAAAAAGTTCAAATTTGATCAAAGTTCTCCTATTAAAACCCCAATGGCAACCAATGTAAAATTGGATGCTGATGCCAGTGGCAAAGCTGTTTCAGTAACAGCTTACAGAGGCATGATTGGGAGCTTGCTATACTTAACTGCTAGTAGACCTGATATTATGTTTGCCACAAAGTTGGTCTTAAGCAGCTTGCAGCCTTCAGAATTGCCACCTCCTTCAGTCAGTCCAGCCAATGGAGAGCAGCTGTCTGGGAAGAGCTGAAAGGATTTTATGACAGAGGTGAGCTCCAAAGTTCTAACTTTATGTTTCTTACAGCTGAACTTGAAGAACATGAAGAAACAAGGGAAGAACTTTTAAAAAGATTCAAAGAAGGGATGCCACCCCCTGTCGAATGAAGTCCACCTGCCATCTGGGTAGGTGAAGAATGGAAGCTGTCCATTAGTTGGACAGGCTTGCCATTATCTGCTCCCGTCTCAAACAGTCCAAATCTTGTACATAAGTTGTACACTCTGTACATTAGTTGTACACAATTACATTAGTTGTAATTTTTTATTTTTTACATTAGTTGTAAAATACATTAGCACATTAGTTGTACTTTTGTAAGAACATATGTTGTTCAAGTATAGTCAAGAATCAGTGTATATATAAACTGATCTTTTACTTTACTGTAATGTTGTAATTTTATTTCAGCAAATGTACTGTAAAAATATATAGTGATTTTTGACAAAACCAGCTTGGACTGGTTATTGCAAATAGGGGGAGATTGTTAGGCACAAAAAGGCCTCAGTCAAACCTGCTCTACATCTGAGGGGGAGATTTTATATCAAACCTGTTGATGCATTTGAAGGTTGTATTTAAGGCCTGTTATATGCCTTATTGAAACCTGAAAATGATTTGCAATATCAGTCTAAAGCTGTTCTATACGTTGCATGTGTTGCAACCAAGACAGTTTGTCCAAGCTGATCAGTCTGCTGATCAGGCTGGACATAAACTGTCTACGCTGCTCTACACTGTTGAGCAGCTTGGGCATTTTTAAAGTGTTCTGTTCTTTGTGAACAGAACCTGTTCTTTGTGAACAGGCTAAACACTTTATGGAATTTGTTTCCAAGTCATCATGTATTGTTTTTAACTACCAGATCAGTTTACACAGTTGAAGACAAAGTGGAAAGCAGAACCGCTCAGCCTGCCCAAGCTGTTCTGTTACATGAAGACAAACGGATATTTGAAAAAGGGTGACAGACCTTTTTCTTATATCAAAATAGGCCTTTACAAGGAAGAAAGACGCAAAGTTGACATTCCTAAAATGGTTAAAGGCAATGCAACAGTAGAAAGTAAAAAGACAAAAGTTCTGCACAAGAGAAGGCAAGTCTGCTTTTCAGAAAAGTGCAGAAAAGTTATATTGTCTTTTCAAACAAGACTTCTCCTTTTTCATTCTGCCCAATGAAGATGTTTCTCTTAGATCCTCTAAATGAGTATAAAAGGAAGCTTCTAAGGTCAGAAAGAATGCGAAGAAAGCTAAGTGCTTAAATCAAGAGTGAACGTGCAAGTGTGATATTCATGCATGCAAATCTTCTGTAAACAAGCTTCTGTGTGTCTAAGCTGTTTACCAAAGCTGTTCCTTAAAGTCTTGTAAAATACAGTGAGTGCATCTTAGTGAGTGTGTTCATTGTAATCTAGTTTGAGTGTGTCTTAGACTAGAAACCATACTGTTGTATTCTGTCATCTCAGCTTGAACAATTCCGCAGTCAAGCTTGTTTGTAATTAACATTTGTTGATAATACATACAAACATTGAGAAAAAGAGTGTGTAGTTTTTAAATACTGTATTCACCCCCCCTCTACAGTTTATTACTATATACTTTGGGAACCTTTCGGGACCTACAACTGGTATCAGAGCAGTTTAGAGTGTGTGTCATTCTAGATCTCTCATAATCCCAAGTTTCCATGGACAACAGTGCTGCAAACTCTTCTTACTATGACAATGGCTCTATGGGCAAGCCTCCAAAATTTAATCATCAAAACTTCTCTGGTTGGAAGTGCAGAATGATGCTCTATTTAGAGAATCTGGATGTACAACTGCCAGAGATAGTGATGGAGGGTCCCTATGTGCCAACCTCTGTTACTACAATAACTCCAGCGGTTGAAGGAGCTGCTCCTGAAATCAGGACCTTTGAGAAAGCAAAAGCTCAATGGTCTGATGAAGACAAGAGAATGGTAGCTCTGGATGCAAAGGCCAGAAACAACCTGGTCATTTCTCTTCCTGATGATGTGTTCAAGCAGGTTGAGAAGATGAAGACTGCAAAGGAGATGTGGGATACTCTGTGTACCGTCTATGATGGACCCACAATCACACTGGACAACAGGATTAACAATCTTGTTAGACAGTATGAACTCTTCTTTGCCAAACCAAAGGAGTCTCTCACAGAAACCTACACCAGGTTCACTGCTCTGGTGAATGATCTCAAAGCTGTTGGGATCACCAAGGACAGTCTTACTTTGGTGAACAAGTTTCTGGACATTTTACCTGAGGAGTGGAACTATTTCTCAACCATCCTAAGAAACTCAGGTACTATCAGAAGTATGGATCTGGTCAATCTGTATGGATCCTTACTGAATGATGAACAATCAAGGCAGCAAAAGAGGAATGCCTTGGAAATGTCCAGAAGAGGTACTGCCTTTGTGGCTAATGTGAGACAGTCTGTTAATCAGGTGAGTGATGTGTTCACTCAACCTGATCAACAGGATGATGATAAGGAGGAGGTGTCTGAAGAAGAAGAGGCTGCAGATCTTACTGAACAAGATGATGAGCAAATGATAGCTATGCTTGTCAAAAAGTTCAGCAAGAGAAGATTTGGAAGAAGTATGCTACAAGGAGGTGCAAGTGCTGGCAAAAAGAAAGCATTTGACAAATCCAAGGCTGAGTGCTTCAAGTGTGGCAAAACTGGCCATATAGCTGCTGACTGTGTGTCAAAAGCTGTTGGTAAGTCATCCAAACCTATCAAGACTAACAGGGATGATGACTATAGGGTTAAGTACCTTATGGCCATGGCTAAGCTGAGGAAATTGGAAAACTCTGTGTCTTCCAATCGCCAGAAGGGACTCATGGCTGAGACATGTGACTGGGAGGAATCTGATTCATCATCTGATGAAGAAGATAATCAGTGTCTGATGGCCAACTCTGATGTTCCATCAACAAGCAGTTTCAAACAGGACATGGCTGAAGCTGAAGCCTTCAGCAGCTTGGAGAACTGGAATCCTACAATGATGTATAAGGTACAAAATTTTATGGCTTACAGTTCTGAAGAAAAAGTTAAAATGTTTGAATACATGCTTGTTGATCTGAAAGCTGCTGTTGAGAAGCATGATGCTTTATTATCTGAAATCTCTAAGCTTAAAGCTGATCTTAAAACTAAAACCAGTAAACTGGACAGTTTCTATAAGTTGGAAACTGAGCTTGATGAATTAAAACACATCAACTCCATTTTACTGGAAGAAAAGAGAGAAACAGATATAAAGCATGCTAAGCTTCAAAAGATAGTTGACTCTTGGTGCCAATCTGCACAAAAAGTCAGCCATTGTATCAGTCAACAGATCCCTGCTCAAATCCAAGCCTATCTTGGAGGGGATCTTGACACAGCAGCTTCCATCGTTGAAATAAGTAATTTGAAAGAAGACTTGTCCACTCTTGGTGAACTTCCAAATACATTCATCCAAAATGTGAATGGTAAACTTATTTCAACAAACAGGTTTGTCAGGCCTCAAAATACTGACAGCTTGTGTGAACTCAGCTCAAAAGCTGATGTTGGAGTCTGTTCTCCAAAACAGTCTGTTTTCTAGACCGGAAGAAAAGCCAACTTAGTCTGCATCTACATCACAAGGATATTAAAAGATGCCGATGAGCGCAAAATCAGCTGAAGACCATCTAAACTTGTAGGCTTCATTTGTGGCCGCCTATGGCAATTGCGTTCTAGGGAAAATCAATGATCCTGCTCTATGTGATGAATATTATGATCATGTGGACCCTGATGATTTAGAGGAGATGGATCTACAATGGCAACTTGCCATGGTGACTCAGCGAGTCAAGAGATTCATCAAAAGGACGGGCAGAAATCTTAAAGTCACTAATAATAAGATTGGGTTTGATAAATCCAAAGTTATGTGTTACAACTACCAAGGGTTAGGACATTTCGTTAGAGAGTGTCAAAGACCTAAAGTCGAGAACTACCAGAACCAGTACCAAAATCAATCTCAAGGGAGATATCTGCCCGGTAGTTCAAGCAATCAGGCAAACATAGCTGGTCTGTTAACCAATGTCACATCTGACAGACAGCTAGATGGAACATATGACTGGAGTACACATCCAGAGTCCAACACTAGAGCCTTTATGGCTGAAGTAACCGAGACTGGAAGTGTCGGAGCAGAGGAAAAGGTAGGGGACATCAATCAGCATGATATCAGTCCTATGTTGGTAGAAAAGTCAGAAGATCAGACGATTCTGGAGTTCGCCGCACAGATGGCCAACGTGGAATCCGATCACGCGAAGGTACTTCTAAACTTCTCTACATTCCAAGGTTTATGTGCTTTGTGTGCAACGTCTAATGATAGATTAAACTTAGTGCTAGAATCACATCAAAATCTAACTGCTCAAAATGAATCCTTAGAATCGGACAATGCTAGCCTCTTAGAAATAAAGGAAGACCTTAGGAATAAGCTTAAGGCAGATGCACAAGATGTCATAGTTCTAAAAGACAAGCTGACTGAGCAGTGTGTTAGAATAGAACTAATGTATGAGCATGTTGAGGCATTGACCAAAGAGCTTAAGATCAAAGAGGTAGAGCTAGCTGAGTCTAAGGTTAAGGTAGCCGAGGTGAATAGTAAACTGGAAAAGTTTAGGAACTCATCACTGAACCTAGGGAAGATCTTAGATGCACAACGTCAGTCTAAGAAACCTGTAGGTCTATGGTATAATGAGATTCCTCCACCTTTCAGAGGTAGCACCGGAACCTGTGTCTGAAATTGTTAAGGATAAAGAAACTAAGGTGACTAGTAACAATGTCAAGATTAAGAATGTCAAATTTGTGCCATCTTCTAGTGATAAGCCTGTATGAGAAGCCAAAATTGACTTTAATAATCAAGAGGAGGAAACAGTCACTATAGTTGAGACGAAAGAACAAGACACTAGTGAGACACCTATGTCAAAGAGCACGCATAAGAAGTCGATTGACAAAATGTCTTGCTTTAGATGTCATGAAAAGGGACATGTTGCTTCTAGTTGTCCACATAGGAAGGTAGACTCTACACCTAAAACTGGAAAGCCGGAACAACATAAACCTTATTCAAGTGTAGCAAGCACAAGTGGTTCTCAAAATACTGAGAAAATTGTGCATGCCACACCAAAAAGTGCTGTGAAACAAACACCTGTGTCAGGTCGACCCAACGAAGTGATTAGGACTAATTCACCAAATAGAGTCCCTAATCAATCTAGGTCAGGACCACAACAAAATTTATAGGAGTACTACACCTAGAAGAGCTTACACTCCGGTTAGGTCACACACTCTTGTAAGACATCAAACACTAGGTAGAGCTCAGGGATACCACTCGGAAATGTCTTATAATCGAAATTATTCAAGAGCTCCACAACAAATGCCTACACAAAGGCCGAGAGTGAACTTAAATCACTCTACACCACAACAGGCTCTCAATCAACCACCCAAGTCACCTGAAAGGAGAGATGGTATTTTAAGGAGTTCAAGTATGTGGATGAGAATGGTATAACCAAGTCAGTTATGGCTTGGGTTCCCCGTGATAACTAACCACTTTTCTTTCATGTGCAGGAGATAACTACAGGTCTAAAAAACAAGTGGTTCATCGACAGTGGTTGCTCCAGACACATGACAGGGGAAAGAAGTCTACTCGCAGACTTCAAGGGAGGGAATAGGGGATTTGTATCGTTCTCTGGTAATAAAGGAGGAAATATCACCGGTACTGGAGTGGTCACTAATAGGACTATCAAACTGGATCAAGTTTATCACGTTGATAAACTGGTTCACAATCTCATTAGTGTATCTCAAATCTGTGATAAGAAGAACTCAGTACTTTTCACTGATACTGAGGCGTTAGTGCTGAAACCGGGATTCAAAGTACCTGAAGAGTGGATACTGATGAAGGCCCTAAGGAAGAATGACTTGTACATGCTAGACATGAACAAACCAGAATCTTTGATGGGACCAATATGTCTTCTATCTAAAGCTTCAGAGACTGAGTCAGTTCTTTGGCACAGACGCATGGCACACTTGCACCTGAGAAAAATGAATTACATTACTAAAAGTGGACTGGTGCAAGGTGTTCCGATGAAGAGTTTTCAGTTTGAAGACAAGTGTCTGCCATGCAAGAAAGGAAAACAACACAAGAAGGCACACAAGTCCAAGACTCAGAACTCTATAGCTGCCACGTTCCATTTGTTGCATATGGACCTGTTTGGACCAACCAACAAAAGGAGTATAGGTGGTAGTTGGTATTGTTTAGTTATTACTGATGATTACTCACGATTTTCTTGGGTTTTCTTTTTAGTTACAAAGGACGAAACAGCTGCCAAGCTAATCGGGTTCTTGGACCAAGTGGAAAACTCCTACGGGGCGTGGGTACAACGTATCTGGAGTGATAACGGAACAGAATTCAAAAACACAGTAATTGGTGTATATTGCCTTTCAAAAGGCATAGTGCATCAATTTAGTGCACCATATGAGCCACAACAAAATGGGGTGGCAGAACGGAAAAACAAGACTTTGATTGAGGCAGCAAGGACCATGTTCTTGGATTCAAAGCTTCCTACAATGTTTTGGGGGGAGGCAGTGAATACCGCTTGTCATATTTTAAACCGGGTCCTTACTGTCAAATCACTGAACAAAACCTGTTATGAAGTTTTGAATAAAAGGCCACCGAATTTAACTGGCTTCGAACCATTTGGGGTACCATGTACGTTAATGAAAACAAAACATCAACCTAAATTTTGTGAAAAGGCTAAGGAAGGTTATTTCCTAGGTTATGTGCCTAACTCACCAAACAAAAGAGTTTTTAATAAAACAAATGGTACGGTAGAGATTGTGTATAACATTGATGTAACAAGTTATACACATGAACCCCAAACTGGTTCGGAATGGATTTTTGATTATGACAAACTGTTTGAATCATTTAACATTCCTTTCGATGGAAATGCAGGTACAATCAAACAAGACTTGTCGTCATTAAATCTGAATGACGAGGGTCAAAGTTTTCTGAGAACGAACTTTCCATCAACTTTCGAGCCTACAGCGACAGAAGAGAGATCCCCAGAAGAGAATGATCTTAGTTGCCTTCAAACAAAAATTAGACTACAAATTCTAATTCCGAAGACAATGTTCATGAGGAAGAAAATGTAGAGCCTGAAGTCGTTCCCCCGTTAGGCGAGATAGGATCAAATTTAGGAGATAATCTTAGAGTCGACGAGATAGAAACATCTAGGATTAATAAGGATCATCCAGTTGAGAGTATCATAGGAAATCCAAATGCTGGTGTGAGGACTAGGAGTAGTTTGAATAACAACACAGTGTTGTTGTCGACGATAAATGACTCTGAGGCCTTTCACACTTGCCTCTATTCATGTTTCATTTCGCAAGAAGAACCGAAGAATGTGCAAATGGCACTAAAGGACAATTCTTGGGTTGAAGCGATGCAAGAAGAACTGTCACAGTTCAGGAAACTTGAAGTGTGGGAGTTAGTTCCTTTACCTAGAGGAGAAGTTGCAATAGGAACCAAGTGGGTTTTTAAGTGCAAGAGGGATGATCGGGGTATAGTGACTCGCAACAAGGCGAGACTTGTGGTAAAGTGTTTCAACCAAGAGGAAGGAATCGATTACAATGAAGTATTTGCACCAGTAACAAGGCTTGAGGCAATCCGGTTGTTTCTAGCTTTTGCTTCCTTCAAAGGCTTTAATGTTTATCAGCTTGACGTAAAGAGTGCCTTTCTTTATGGCAAAGTGAAGGAACTGGTGTATGTTGAACAACCGCCCGGGTTTACAGATCCGAAGTATCCAGACAGAGTGTATCGATTAGATAAGGCTCTATATGGACTACATCAAGCACCAAGGACGTGTTACGAGACGCTATCTACTCATCTTTTAGACAACGGGTTTGAAAGAGGGAGAATTGATAGTACACTTTTTGTGAAGAGGAAGGGTGATCATTTCATCTTGGTACAAGTGTACGTCGATGATATCATTTTCGGGTCATCAGACGAGCAGATGTGCAAAGACTTTGAGAAGGTAATGAAGTCGACGTTTGAGATGAGTGCTATGGGAGAGCTAAACTTCTTTCTGGGTTTGCAAGTCGAACAGAGGAAGGATGGTATGTTTATCCATCAGACGAAGTATTTCTAGAGCGCTTCGGGATGGAAGTAACAAAACTGACGGCTCACTTCAGCACGCCGATTCAAGTGAATCATAATCTCGGACCAGGTACTGAAAGTGATACCGATGTGGATCGGACATTATATCGGGCCATGATTGGATCACTTTTGTATTTAACTGCTTCTAGACCTGACATAATGTTTCTTGGGTGTATTTGTGCTAGGTTTCAAGCTAATCCAAAGGAGATGCAAATGAAAGCTGTGAATCGGATTCTACGATACCTCAAGTCGAAACCGAAGGTGGGACTTTGGTATCACGCGGATGGTGATATGGAATTGGAAGCATTCACGGATTCAGACTATGGAGGATGCAGCTTGAATCAAAAGTCAACAACTGGATGTTGTCAGTTCCTTGGAGGGAGACTCGTTTCCTGGCAATGCAAGAAACAGACTTCGGTAGTCGTGTCAACGTGCGAGGCCGAATATGTTGCTGCTGGTAGTTGCTGTTCACAGGTTTTGTGGACACAACAACAATTGCGGGATTATGGTTTTACTTATACTCATACTCCTATTAGGATAGATAACCAGTCAAATATTGCTATAACAAATAATGAAGTTAAGCACAGTAAAACAAAGCACATAGACATAAGACACCTTTTATACGTGATTGTGCTGAAAAGAATTTAATAAAACTGGTAAAAGTGGCAACGGAAGATAATAATGTTGATCTATTTACCAAAGCTTTTGATAAGTCACGTTTTGAGTTGTTAGTTCAACTAAATGGCTTGCGTAATCCAAAGTAGCTTGACCTTAGTAGAATTTATTTCTTTTTATAGCAGTAAAAAACCAACTCTTTCTTTCTTTTTATAGTAAGATAAGTAGCTAAGTAGAATTTCTTTCCTTTTTTAGTAAGTTAGTAGTTTATCTTATTAGCTTATTCTTATTTATGAAAAACAAAAGAAAAAAGAGAGAAAACCATAAAAAGCTAAAAAAAGAGAATATTAGAAAATGAGTTAAGTCTTAGATGCATAGGTTCAAAGTGACCAAAATTAGCACAGTCGATACAAGCTCTAAGTGTTAAACTTTCACACATAATGCACCTTAACTCTAAGTGTTATACATGTCTATATTGATGTGTTGGTAGGCATAATACACAAAGGGAATCTCAAAGCTAATAAAATATTCAAGGAAAGGTCATATGTGTAACTAACTTAGATGTATGACCAAAGGGTCTTAATTTTAATGTTAGAGACATACATACAATGATTCTAAATGATGTTTGTAAATTTTCTGGGGGATGTATAGCCACATCAAATACAAAGAAAAGAAAAGAAAAGAAACGCAAAGTTTCTTGATACATAAAAAGGCCAAGGGATATTTCAAAGTGTAACATGTTTAAAGGGAAAATAATACCAACAATCGTCTAGAAATGTGTGTCACGACAAACAATCGAGGAATAAAAAATTCCTAAGTGTGAGAGTGTAATGCTGAAAGTGTGTATCTGACACTGCTATCTGATTGAACCTTTCTTTGACTTTCTCGTCAAAAATATTCTGTTAGTATTAGTAAAGGATGTAAATTTTAAAAGTACTTTTGAGTAGTTTAAGTTTAAATTTTATTCAAAATTTTATTTTATTTTATTTTTCTTTTTAGGAAAAAGGTCAAGGTTACTAAGGATGCATTTTTAGTTGAATATACAAAGATTGCATGAAAATCTATTGCTTAGTGTGAATAAATTTTGCATAGTTTATTCCGTTACACGAAAAAGTTGGAAAAAGTTGAGAAAGTTGAATTTTATTCAAGGGTTTTCAAAATTTTCAAGTATGTTCCAATTTAAGACAAACTCGAATAAATATTTAAATCTGTCAGTAAAGTCGAATTTAAAGACAAGTTCGAAGGTTGTTAGTATATAAAGGTCAACAGTGACTCATTTATGTCACCTACCTTCGATTTTATCCTTTCGAACTTGCCCACTGCGATTTCGAACTTACATTCGAGTTTACCGTATTCGATTTTTCAACTATTTCTCGAAGTTTTGCTCGTGTGTGTTCGACTCTACTTACTAATCTAGGTATAAACATAAGTGTTATACAAGATTTAGGTAGCCTAGGACTCATTTATAGCAAAAATCGACCAAATTTTGAAGTTTTGGGGTTTAAACTTTGTGATTCAAAATCACAAGTTTTAACCGGTGAAACTTCAAATAAATTGCATATATCTTCGATTAGAACCTAATAGGACTAGATGATACTAATTTCTAAGTCAAATGTTGTTTAAATCATGGATTTGTATTCGAAATTGACCGAATTCGAACATGTTCATCATGTTCGAATTTGTCAGTAAATTCGAATTTGTCAACAAACTCGAATTCAGTCAAATTCGAACATGTCCTTCGAGTTTAGTATTGAAGTCGAAATGTTTGCATAATTTTAAATTCAAACTTGTAGAAATTCAAAAGTGTTGGATTTTGGACTTACGTAAGTTCAAAATAAAACAAATTTGAAATTAAACAAGTTTCATTTTTATATTTCACTTCTAATATATGTTATTGTTTAATGTGCAGATATATGTGAAAGAGCATTTTTCCAGAAGCATAAGATGGTAATATCGCCAGATAGAGAGCTTCCCGAAGCTCAAGCCTTTAGGCCGATGGTGGAGTTTTTGGAACATTCAAGGGTTTCCTATGCCCTGTCGCATAATGTGCAAATAATATTGTCATAGGCAATTCTGGGATCACTTACAGGTTGATTATACCGTGACGCCAACAGTTTTAACGACAAGAGTTGGCGGGCAGCCTATTGTGTTTTCTGCTGACATGTTGCGTCAGATTTTGCAACTCGGGACTGTAGAACAAGAAGCATGACCAATCGATTTCACATTGAACATTAGGCAAGCAGCCTTCACACGCATGGGTTATGGACTCGATATCCGTAAAGCTTCTTATATGAACAGCGGTTTGATAGGCCAGTGGAGGTACATGGCACACGTGATTATGGTGTGCTTTGCACCGAAGAAGGCGGGTTTTGACTATATAGTATCCAAGATGCAGTCGGCTATGATTGCTTTTGTTTATAATAAAAGCTTCAGCTACTCTGAGATGTTTTTTGCGGAGTTCGTGAACCAGATCACGGCTCCAGCGTGGGAAATATTTTTTATGTATCCGCGTTTTGTGATGATGTTGATTCGTCACTTTTTGCGAAATCTGCCACAGCTGCCAGATATTCAAAGTGTGGCAGTTATAGACAAACGTATTTTTGCGGACTGCCAGTCACATAACGCCCGTAGGGCTGAGCTGATTAGACCACTTAATGCACCTCTCTTTGGTGCAGTGGTAGATCCATAGTATGTGGCCCCAGAAGGGGAGAACTGGGCTGGAGAAGGACCTCAGCCTCAGCAAGTGCAGCAACAACAGCAACTACAGCCACAACAACAACAACGACCTCAACAGCAACCAAGACGAAGGCAAGGAGCTCAGGAAAGACCGATTCAGGCTTCGAGTCCAAGCTCAAGCAGAATTCAGGAGTCATCGACAGCAGGTCCATCGTCGGACACTGCGGGTACTTCAGGCGTGGCACCAGCAATTGATCCTAGGGCAGAGACCCTCGAGGAAATTTGGGCTCATGGGACTCAGGCCCATGAGGATATTACTGCTGAACTTATTGATTCTATCTTGGAGCCTCCAGCTGATTACGATGATCTTATGAGAGACATAGATGAATATCATCCTGAGGAAGAAGGTCAAGCAGTGACCACCTCAGAATCTGAGTCTGAAGAAGTTGAAGAGATAGAAGTTGAAGAAGTAGGAGTAGAACCGGTGGATCCATCTTTTAGAATCAGCAGCTACGGATCAAGGATTGTGGTCAGTGAAAGAGAGGAAGGAAAGAGAGTGGCTAGAGGATCAGATGATGATGATTCTGATTATGAAGTAGATGATCCTACTCCTCTCAGGCCCAGGAGGATATTTGGGCTCATGGGACTCAGGCCCAGGAGGATATTACTGCTGAACTTATTGATTCTATCTTGGAGCCTCCAGCTGATTACGATGATCTTATGAGAGACATAGATGAATATCATCCTGAGGAAGAAGGTCAAGCAGTGACCACCTCAGAATCTGAGTCTGAAGAAGTTGAAGAGATAGAAGTTGAAGAAGTAGGAGTAGAACCGGTGGATCCATCTTTTAGAATCAGCAGATACGGATCAAGGATTGTGGTCAGTGAAAGAGAGGAAGGAAAGAGAGTGGCTAGAGGATCAGATGATGATGATTCTGATTATGAAGTAGATGATCCTACTCCTCTCAGGCCAAGGCAAAGGGCAAAAAGGCACAGATTCATACAGGGAGCTTCATCCACATCTGCTACAGAACCAGAAACTCCAGCTGTTCAGCCACCCGTTCAACCATCCATCACACCATCACCAATCACATCCATCCCATCTACATCATCCACATTCATGGAGAATCAGCATTTTACAGAGCTGAGAAGCAAAATGGACTTCCAATGAAGTCCCTCCTAAAGCAGTTACTGAAGAATCTTCATGCTCAGGGGGAGAATAGCTGTAAAGAAGCCCAAGTAATGTAGAAAGATGATGAGGATGACGGCAATGATCCCAAAGCAAGAAAAGAGAGTGAGCTAGAAGATTTTCCAACTGCTCAGCATGCAACAATTCAGGGGGAGCCGAGTCAGTCCGCAGTAGGAGATAGGGCTGAAGGTGAATCTTCAAAGACCATCGAGAGCGAGATGATTGATGATTTGATGTATATTGAAGAGGAGGAAATAATGTTTGATTTTGAAGGTGATGTTGAAGATTTAGAAGAAGGTGAGTTTGTCCTAGAAGACATTCCTGAATGGAAATCTGATGATGAGGAAGATGAAGTTGATGAAATTGTTATTCAGCAACAACCTATCACTGATACGTATACGACAACAGAACAAGATATGATTGACATAGAAGTTTTTAAAGCAGCTTTAAATGTTGAATCAGAAGTTGAAGAGCCTGATAGGGTGCTGACTGCTGAAGAACAGAAAAAGTTGTGGTTCAGGGCAGAGAAGAAGGCCATGTCATTGAAGGAAAAGATGAATGTGCCTAGTGCTGGAAAACTGTCCGGGAGCATTCTTAGCTGGTTCTTTGATCGAGAACTGCAGCTTTTAATCATTAAGAGAAAGGATGGCCTTCAATATCTAAGGAGAAGATGGAAGGACTTCAATTCACTGCCCAAATTTGAGATAAAGGCATTAGCGTGAAAAGAGCTCGTTTACATCGGAGACGATCCCTATGCTGAAATAATTGCCAAGATTATCAAAAGGGAAGGAAGGTCAAGGAAGTTTGAAAGGCTAAACCTACGAATAGCCAAAAGAGTTATGGACCATACACGAATTGATCCTCTAACTGGAAGGCCGTGGATGAAAATACATTACAAGCCAGTTAGATGCTTAAAGAAAGTTCCTCTGAAGCTTATGCCTTAAAATGTGTTGGGAAACTCAACTGGTGGTATGTTGAAAGTGAGACAGGTGAAGCAGTGATGGAAGACCTCGAAGAAAAAGTGATTCTGAGAGTGTATGATCCATTGCACCTGGTCAACTTGTCCAAAGATGATCTACATGTACTTAATGTCCATAAAATCTCGTGTGATGCACATATGGAATCTGAAGCAAAAAAGTATCTGAAGGTGGTCAAGGTTTGTGTTGAACAAGGTCTGTATGCTGGTAGCATTTTCAATAGACCTTAGTACTTAGTCAAAATGTAAATAGTTAGAAGCTATCGTCAAGGGGGAGTCTGTTAGTACATCCTGTGTGACGATAGCAGTCTAAGTAAATATAGCATTTTGTATAAGTCAATTTACTTGATATTGAATATTAACAAGTGTTTGATGTATGTTTGATTATATATGTTTGATATTAATTGTATGTATGTTTGAACTTGGTGTAATGTATTACAAGAAGTTCAAACATTAGTTCAAAGATAAGTTCAAACATAAGTTCAAAGATAAGTTCAAACATAAGTTTGAAGGATGTAATTCGAATTTGTCTACGAGGACAAGTTCGAATAGGCCTTGGGCCAAGTTCGAATTTGTCCTAGACAAAGTCGAACCAGTCAGTATAATTAAGGGTTAATTCGATTAATTATTAGACTTTTGCAAGATTTGAGAGTGTTTAGGCAAAAGGGCGATCTCGAACTTGCTAGCATTTGGAGAGTTTCGTTTGGAGAGAATCACCGTGTTGGGACGATCCGTTGTTCGTCTATCACCGTGCTAGTCTCCGTGTTTTGGTGTGCGTGGTATATCCGTCAAGCCACTAACGAGGATTCCGCACTCGTTGGAAGGTGTCGCGTCAAGATAAGATCCGTAGAGAGCCGACCTTACGAGGACTTAGAATGTTTTCATTTCTATCGAGTTGGTTCACAAGTGATTCGATAAAATTCAAAGTCAATTCGAGTTTGATATCATTTCTTTCAAGAATCATCAAGAGTCATACGAGTTGGGTCCTTAGGTTATTCGAGTTGGTTTCCTTGTTACCCGAGAAATTTCATGACTCATTCGAGTTTATTCTTTCTTAATTCGAGTTTCAAGCCAAAATTTAAAAACAACATTTCTAAGTGAGGTGGAATTTTAATTTTTAAGAGAAATGTCACAAAAAATTGTGTTTTATTAACATTGGTCTCTTAACGATTGACTTTGGAGTCCTAACAATAGTATTTTATTATTATTGTCTGGAATCCCGATGCTATAAACAATAGAACACATATTTTTCTAATTTATTGTTAAATGTTTTATTTTTCTATCTGTATGATTAAATTTGTTTTTTTAATCATTTCAACATGTTTGTAATTTTTACAGGAAACAAATGGCATCCCAAGCCCCCACCCAAAATTTCAGTTCCTCAGATTCTCATTCATCCTTTAACCATACACAGGTCTCTAAACCAGTTAAATCTGCTTCTGTTACCCAACCATCACCTTCATCACCAATTCCTGAAACGCAATTGGTTAATCCTAAACACTGTTTAGCCCTATTGGATAATAATCATATAGATTTGATCCCAATGTCATCAAAGTGAGCCATCCTGTTATTGTAGAAATCCTTAAAGGTCACCCACTTGGCTATCTTTTGAAATACAAACCTTCTATTCCTCTAGTGTACCTGAATCAATTTTGGCATACCGTAAAGTTTGTACCTGCTGAAGGAAACCATCACTTTAAAGTAACTAGTGATCAATTCAAGGCTAAGATCACACAGGCTAGACTCCGTCACAAGCTATTCTTGCCAAGACGAATTGATATTGTCAACTTTCCAGAACTGGTAGACTTTGAAGATTTTGTGTCTGATGATGAACTTTGTCATGATCTAATCTTCATGGGCTACTCCAAACCTTTGCTGAAAAGTTCAAAGTTCCATCGAAACGGTTTAAATGGAGAATGGTATACCCTGTTCGGAATCATTAATAGGTGTATGACCTCAAAGCATAAAGGAATTGACAGAGGAAGCATCCATTGTTTAAGGCTCTTTCATGGCATTGCCTTCAACACACATTATGACTATGCACAATACATATGGGAAGATCTGAAGGAAATTATTGTGGCCAAAACCACAAACAGAGAAAGGAAATTTGTACCACTTGAAAGATTAATACAAATTTTGATTAAAGTTATTTTGAGGGCTAATGAGAAAATACCGAAGAAATCTAATGCTAAAAAATGTCCGGATTACGTGATGATGAGCCTTCACGGTGTTCAAGATGCTCCAAATTCCAATGTAATGCCAATTCCAGAATCTTTACTGAAGTATGTTGTTCAAGAGGCTGAGAGTGTAAGACTGTATCTTATAGATCATTCTCCTATAGAAACCCAAGATCCGGGATTTCTTACCCAAGGAATTTTAGGTGAGCAGGAACATCAGCAAGGGGCTGATATTCAGAGAAGCCAATATGAGGTTGAGGGAGCTATGGAGGAAGTGAGGGGAGGTAAGAGGAGTTCTGATTCGGAGCGTACCTTGTCTAATAATGCTGAAGGTGGGAATGAGGGAGCAGATGATGATGATGATGAGAAGAAGGATAATTATGATGATGCTATGGGAGGTGCTGGTACTATTGATATATCTTAACCAGAGATAGATATTGTTGAGATTGCAAGGATGCGTGTGAGGCATATCTCAATCCTAGAAAGCCGGGATGAAACCACAACAGCTGTTAGCTCTCCTTTGAGAGTTAGCATTGAAGAAGTCAGTACCCCACTGACGATTGTACACCCGTCGAGCCACTCATCTACTTATCAATAGGGATATGTTTCAATTTCACATCGGGAATTTTCACATGATCTGTCCTTGAATCCTTTGGGATCCATGGATATTGAACACAGTACACAGCCGCCCGAGTGTACAATTTCTCATGCACAAGTCAAAGCTCCTAGACACATTAGAACACGCGAGTCGACTCCATCCGTTGGAGTAAGTGAAGAATGACTTCGTGTCCCTGCCGGAACAAGTACAGTGTCAGAAGCATTTGTTGCTCCGTCACTTGAAATAGTTGGATGTCCGGTCAGAGCTACCACTTTGCCATCTCTAAGCACCGGCCACATAGAAGTACTTTTTTGAAATTCCACTATTGTGTCAACTGGAAGTCTAGGTGACCAGTGGTTAGGATCTCACCATTTGTTACTGATGAAAAATTCAATGAAGCTATTTGTGGATTTACAGCACAGATGACGAATCAATATTCGGAGATGATGTCGCAAATGTCAAATATTCAAAAATTGTTGAAAGGAAAGTATGTTGCTGAAGGTGTTAAAGAAAAAGACCCACAACAATCCATTGATGAGCTGAGAGATTTTTATTTCGAACAAATTGATGAGATGCGGGAAAGGATGATTGAATTAGAAACTTCTGTTGTCAGTGCTTTAGGTTCATTATCTGATAGACTATCTGCGGTTGAACAAACTTGCAAAGCTCAAGCTTCAGCTCCAAAGCGTAAGCATGATGAGAATGATCAAGACTCCAATGATGCTCCTCATGAGGGGGAGAAGAGGAGAAAGCTTGGATAAACAGATACTGGACTTCCGCTGATTGCTTATACTGAGAAAGAGAAAGAAGCGGAAGGAGAAGATGTTGGAGAAGCTGGGAGCTTAAAAGATAAACCTGTTGATGCTCAGAGGGAGCTGGGATTGATTCTTTATGAAGATGTTTTAGTTCCTCTAAGTATTCAATCTGGCATTTATAACTTTGAAGAATATGATGATTCAGACAATGATGAAGAGAGTCAATTGTTAATGATTGAGGGGACTAAGAAAGAAGTTGAGATATCTAACGGTGATGATATGTTTGACTTGACTGATATATCTTTAAGAGCTGAAAGGAGTGGGGATGAGGAAGTGCTGGTTGAGGAGATCTTGAAAGATGATGTACCAATGCCAACTGTTGAAAATCCGACGGTGAAGGTTACTATGAAAGAGGAGGTTGATCCATTTCTAGTAGAAAATGTTGTGCCTCAAGTTGTTAAGGAAATAAATGAAGTGGAAATCATGGACAAGTTTTCCAGAGTTACATCTTAGCAGATGAGTTTCAACGTCAACGTCATCTAAGATTTGCAGTTCAGAAGGTGGTACAAAAGGAGATTAATGATATGTTGACTCTGCTAAATGAAGATGAAGTTAGGAAGAAAAATATCAAAGTGCTGGATTTATCATCAAAACAAAATGCTGATTGCATAAGAAGATGAGATAAGCTTCCATTTCTTGAAGATCATCTTGAGAAGAAGATTTTTTCTAAGAAGCAAGCACCATGTACATTCTTGAAACTATTCCGAGTCCTAGAGCCGAATATGCCAAACTTAGTGAACTATGGTACTTTTCTGCAAAACAAAGCTCAAAGAATTGAAAAAGTTAGAAGAGAATTCAGGATAGTTGATTTGGGGAAGATTGAAAAGGATCGGTTTGTGAAAGTGTTCTATCCTACGTTTACTATGACCAAAACTGATGGGAACACGTATGTTTTCACCGAAGTTGATATGTTTAACATGAATTTGGTGGACATAGAAGATCTGTTTGATGAGTTGTGCTGAAACAAGAGAGATGAAAATTGTAGATTTGCATTGAAGACTTTATTTCACTTTATGCACACCAAACTGGTTCTCATGTCTGTGCAATATCTACAGATTGGTGTAGAGCGAGGAATGAGGAAGATTAATATTATTGCGCCAAATTGTTTTATCAAACATTTGGATGAACTGAAAGAGTATTAAGTGATAATGATCAAACATCTAGCAGTTGTGTACAAAGATAAAGAGCAAAGAAAGAGAGCCATGCGAAGTGTTGAGCTGAACAAGTTTTGTGATGGAACGTTGCAGAAAGTTTTGACTAGTTTGAAAGGAAGGCTCGCTTCTGATAAGAAGAGAAAATGAAAGAAGGGCGGTCTAAGTGTAAATAACAGGAAGATGATAGTTGTATTTATCTCGAAGATTGAGTGGAGGCTGACGAACAGAAAAGTATTCAAAGATTCGAGATGACGCTTGGACTGAAAGACTAAAGACTGGTTATCTTTCATCAAAGGGGGAGATTGTTGGAATTTAGTTTAATTGATGAAAATAATAAGTCTAGGGGTCTTACTGTAATTAGATAATAGTTTTGACTTTTTGTATAAATAGGAAAGTTATGTACTGAAATGGTACAATTCGTACATTCTGCTTTTGCAAGGAAATTCCTTGTATGGCTAGGTCAACATCTTGGGAATTGTGCTCTCAAACTTCATCGTCTTGTAATATCCAGATATTGATAAATCAAAGCATTCAGTTAGGTTTGCATCTGATCTTGTAGTAAATTGTTCTTATATAGTTTGTTATTGATTATATTCAGAATATCATACACGCTTAGGGCGTGTCCTCATACAAATGGGAAAAGTCATTGTTCTTGAGTTGGTTGTCGTAACCTTTGCATTGAAAATGTGGCATCATGATATCTACGGTACTAAGTGTCAGCTTTATTCTTACCATAAAAGCTTGAAGTACCTCTTTACTCAAAAGCATCCGAACATGAAACAGCGACGGTCCTTGCAGTTAATCTAGGATTATGATTGCGAGATCCTATATCATCCCGACAAAGCAAACGTGGTCGCGGATGCTTTTAGCAGAATAGTTTATCCCGAAAAGTGTTGATATACCCGGACTCCTGTTGTATTCTCTTTTGTTGTTATAGAAGACATCAGATTTGCTCAATCTGAAGCACTTAAAGAAGAGAATATCTGTTCCGCAAATCTCAAAGAACAATTCCAATTTCTTTTTACGAATCATTTGGGACTTCAATTTCTCAATGGAGACAGAATACGGATTCCAAAGTATGTAAGTATTCATAACACTATTCTATCTAAAGCTCACTAGTCCAAGTTATCTATTCCACCTGGAAGCCTAAAGATGTACTTCGAACTTAAAGCTGGTTATTGGTGGCCAGGAATGAAGAAAGGCATCGGTCAATTAATTGAAAGCTGCAGTGTCTGTCAAATGGTTAAGGCATGTCACACCCCGATACCCCGCTTGGCAACGAGGAATGACGTTGCGGAAACAAAGTCACAATTATAATGAACGACCATTATATGGGATGTTTTCGAAATACCTTAACTATGAATAATGTTTTACAATCACGAGGATAAAAGAGTTCACAAATAATGTAGATTAAAATACATGACAAAAATCATTAATAATCTAATTATGTAAGTAAATCTCCATGTTTGTTTTGAAAATGCCTAGTGACTCCAAAGCTTGCAAAAATATGTCTGTTAGCCATGAGCGCGAAAATGTAGCCCTTACGGTCCTGAGAAATACATGCTAAATACGTCAACATAAAGTTGGTAAGCTCATAGGTTTACACGATAAAATAGACAATGTATGGAAAGCACAAGATTTTAGTGAGTTTATAGATAGGAATCAATAGTTTAAGTATTACCATAAGTCTCATGACCCTCGAACTTAACTTTTGACTGACCTATGTGGTATCCAACACCATAATACCAATAAAATGACAAATAGTTATGTATCCATTTACAATTAGTGCCCCACCAATCCGGATGAGGGCGTCAACCCAAATAGATCTATCCATAATATTCACGTTTACGAAGTAATTAACGGTTAATGATTGAAGGCGGTGGTGAAGTGTAACCTTATGTAATACATAAAATGATTCAAGTACTTTTGTCCATAGAAAAAAAAAATCTGAGCATGTATTCTCACCCCAAAGTAATATGAACAAGTAAAATAGGGGCTATGAAAACTCACCGTAGTAGTGAGCGTAAAAAAATGATGATCGAGTTGCTGACTTGGAATGAAGCTTGAACGGATTTAACCGAGGCCTAATGATATTAGGGAGTTAATATTGTCTATAAATGATGATGTGTATGCATGATAGTTTTTAATTTAATCATTCAACTTAACAAGTTCATAAAACCCACTTAAAACCCAAGTTTATTTATAAAAATTTTCCAGGATTTATCGTGGTTTTTCGGCCTACTTTGAGGCTGTTTTTAACCAAGCTCCAAAACGATTTGGGCTTTGATATTGTAAATCATGAAACTACTATATACAAGAAATTTTTCAAGGTAATAACGGTCATTTTTCGAGGTGTTTAGGTTAGGGAAAATGTCCGTTAAAAACCTTATGTTGGCCACAAATGAGCTGTTAGATTTTTCGGTTCCCAAAGAGTATTTGGTGGTTCAAAACTCCGAATTAAATTATGAAAACTCCCGGATATTTAGTTAAGACATAGATCTAAATTATGTACAAAGAATGCACTCATTTCGGTAAGTTTAGAAATTGTTATGATTTTTCAAAGTTGATGTAATGTTTCTGCCGAAAAATCCGAATTTCATAACCTTGCAACAACTTGTGATTCTTGTTGTTTATTCAAAACCAAATGTATAAAAGGTTATGAAAAACATGTATGAAAATTTTTTTAATAATATTTATGCCTAGATTATATGTTTATACTTTTACAAACACATTTGTAGTAACAACTTTAAAATAAAAACTAGATGTTCATAAATTTCACTTTATATGCAACTTGTTCTTGTTGGTGATTATATATTATTATGCAAGACATATATTTAACTTATATAAAAGAAGTAAATAGGATAGTTTTAACTTACTTTGATGAAGAAAATAAATCAAATGTGTAGAAGGAAGAGTCTTGAATTTTGTGCACCAACACACCCTTGGATACTTGAAGAACAAAGAAAGGTTTCTGAAGTGTTTGTGTTGTGTGCTTGTGGCCGGTTTTGGGAGAGCAGGAAATAGAGGATTCTTGTGTTTGCAAGGTGTGGAAATGAATGAAACATTGGTCTCTTATTTATAGAGGAAGAAAAGGTGGTGAAATGATGAAAAGGTGAAGGTTGAGTGCAAGTTTCGCCAAGCATGGTGAAAACGTTGATTTAGATGGTGCATGTATTTCTAAATAAATAATTGAAAGTCAACTTTGAGGGTGTACCCCCTATGGTGGCCGGCCATAGGGTTGATTATAAGGTATTTTCTTTTGTATAAAAGTACTTAAATGTATTCTTGTATTTTCATTTTTATGTAATTTTGTAAATACTTATGAAATACACTAGTTTATTTAAATTGTTTTTGTCTTGAACAATTAAGGTTTATGAAAGATTGTTAATAGATAATTAATGTTACTAATCGTAATTAAATTATGCAACCTAGTTAATTTAATTTATCATATCGTAATTTGATCGGATTAATTACTTTGTCGTTTCATCGGATCACACCGATGAAATTGTTTCTGTTTGTTTGTGACACGAAATGGTCATTGAGATTAAACTAATGTGTGATTAATTATATCTCAAAGTACGGGGACTAAAAGTACAATATTAGATATTGTAAGTGATTTAACCTTATGGTGATTCTCGGCCAACCTTGGAGTTCCTCGGAGCTCAGGATTTTGAAACCTTAGTTCGTTTTATTTAGTTGATGTTTGATTGTTTAAAAGTGTTTAATAAATTAAAGTTGTAAAACTAAACATTTCGGTTCGCGATATCAAACCTAGAGATTTCGGCCATGGGTTGAGACCCATGACCTCTCGGTTGTGATGTGGTAACAGAGGTGATGGATTATTTGTTCCGTCGTGTGGTTTAATTCACGGTTAAACTCTAACGATTAAAATAAATGCGTTAAAATCGAATCAATAAATCAAAAGTGTTTGGTTATTAATGTTTAGACAATTGTGACAAGATATATGTAAATATGTTTTCGGTTTTACAAAATTAAAGTGGAGACTTTATTAGTTTTTTTTTCATAAAATTCGCAAATCGGTTTAAATATTATTCAATTCGATAATTAAACGATTAATTGGAATATGGAAATCAAAATAATCAAAGTGAGTTTGATACCCTACTTGTTTTCGGTTCATATGGGTTATAGAACCCGAGTATGAGTCGGTTAACTAAGTTGGCTCGTTTCCGTTTTCCGGTAATTCGTCGTTTAAATTAAATCGGTTTTAATTAAAAGTTAAGTTTTGATGTTGAAATTAAAATTAATGGTAATTTTAATTTATAAACTAGATTTAATTTATGCATATAATATTTAGGTCCATAAAATGCATTATTAAATTAAAGGGAGTTTAATTTAAGGATTCTATTTTCAAATTGATGAAATCGTGACTTTGAGTTTCATGCTCGATCATGTTTAATGTTTTTAGATTTGATCTCGACATTAACGTTTTGGGTAGAAATTGTTTAAAACCATAAAGAAAGTTTTTGGTGTTATTTAAAGATGGTCAATTTTCTTTAAATATTTTTAAAAGACATATTTTATTAGTAAAATATTTATTTAGAAAATTGACATTTTAAATAAAGTTTATTTATTTCTGGAAAGGTGTTTCTATTGAATAATAATAGTTAATTGATAATTATTTAAAGAAAGTTTAAATTATTTATCAATATTATTTGAAAATAATAACTATATTTATTAAAGGTTGTTTAATAAAAAAGTTTCTTAAAATAGTAAGTTTAAGTTTCAAAGGTATTTCAATTGTTAATTGAATATTATAAGAAAAATTTAGTTTTGAATCCAAAGATAATGCAAAGATGGAATTGAATTTGAATTTTTCGGGAAAAAGTTTCTAATTTTGGAAAGTGTTCCTGATTTTCGAGTTTATGAACCGTATTTAATTTAAGAACGATATTGGACATGATTACCTCAATTAATGGTAGATTAATTGTTCTTGGAATTATTTTCATGGCAACATGAAATGAATTCTGGATTATTAATATGCTTTACTCTTTTATATAGGTTTGTGACATAGCTAAGCCTTGAGACTCCTTTGTTTGTGATGGTTGTTTATTTAATCTTAACGTTTGCTATTTTTTATTATTGGTTATTTTTGGAAAGGCCTGCATGCCATTGGAATCTCGGTTTTACGATGTAATCTGTAATAGGTTAGAAAATAGACAAATGTATTTAAATTAAAATTATGTAAATATCTTGGCGAAGATGTCCATCAAGAAGGAGGTCATTCATCAAGGACGCTTGGTGACATCATCGGATGTTGAGGCTAGTCGGAGCTGATAGAGTTCAACATTCTTGACTTGTGTGTTGATTTTGTCCCTTAGGTTTTGACCTAATTGGTTTGTCCGTATGGCTCTCGGAAACCAATTTAGTTCTGGCAAGGCTATGTCACCGTGTGATTATATGTTTTATTTCTTTATGCTTTATTTATATTTGCGTGGTTGTGGTGACAAAGTAGATAAATAAAGGAAATCAAAGTTACAATCATTTTTGATGAATAATTAAAGTATCTAAAAGGAAGTTTAACTTGGAAACTTTAATTATTTCGTCAGGTGTTGATATGATATTTTTATGAAGTTACTTTTTCAAATAAAAAGAGATTTATTTTAAAATGTCATATGATTAAAGAGTTGAAATTCTTAAAACTGCTAATTAACTGGACTGTTTACCATAATAAGTGGTGTCCAGGACAGTCTCGCTCGGGCTGTGGTTGTAGGAATTTCCGAAATGTTTAGAACCCTAAGGATCCTGCCCGCTGACTAACCTGATTGGCCACTAGTTCCTGGTAAGAGACTGGTTATAAACCCAAATTAAAAAATCTTACACAACACACCATCCATATAGTGGCACTCATGGTGATCGGTCGTAGTAAGTAGGTTCAGCCTTCGTTGGGTGCTTACGCCGCAAACTCGGAGAGTTGTGAGGTGAGCATTGCGGATCCTAAGTGAGACTTGGGCCAGTGACTTGCAGTTGTTATATGGTGTGTGTCAGTGGTGGTTCCTTAGTAAGACTGTTGCCCAAGGTGTGGATGAGATTAAACATGATCAATTTAAGAAATTGAAAATCTCATAAGATCTAAGAGTTGCAAAGGGGTTGTAATTGGTAATAAGTTGCTTGCCTGAGTAGCTTATTCATGTAGGTTCAGCCTTTGTTGGGTGCTTGAATAATTAAAATGGTTCTTAGGATTAATAAATCATTTTCTAAATTTTTTATTATTGATTTATTAATGGTTAATCAAATACAAATTTTTGAAAAATTGTTTTAGATGTTTGAAAGAGGCAGAAGTAGAAGCGGTTTAAATTATAACAATGACAATAACGGTAAGAATAACAATGATAACGTCAATCTCCCTCCTCAACCTCCTCCTATTGAAAATCCTCCCTAAAAGCGCAAAATTGTTGCTTTGAGGACCCTTCGGGAAATGGAAAGCTCATAAGAAGCAATTCCCTGAACTAAGAATAAGATCTTACTAATGTTCTGAGTACACAACGAAAGTCGTATGTTATGGAAAGGGCACCAGAACCTGCTCCTGCAGAGACTGCTACAGTTGAGGAGAGAAATCTCCACAAGAAGCACTCTGAGGATTCGGTCGATGTTGCCTGTCCAATGCTAATGACCATGACATCTTAGCTGCGCACTAACCTTATGGATGTCCCAGCTTACCAGATGTATCGCCGACTAAAGGATATGTTCTAGACTCAGACTCGGACTGAGAAACATAATATGACTAGGGCTATCAACTCTTGGAGAATGGCAGAAGGAACATCTTAGCAAACATGGGTATCCCGTGACACAAGAGATGACCACGGATCAAATTCTGAATTCCTTATAGAAGGAATTTAAGCAATTTGTAATTTATTATAATATGCATGGAGAAGATGATCAATGGGTTGCATCAGATGCTCCAGAATGCTGAGGGAATGATTAAGTAGAGAGGATAGAGAAAGAGACGGAAGGAAACTTAAATTCCCAAGCCGGAGGTTAAAGCTAACAAGTAGCTAAAACCTAGAACTAGAGAAGTCAAATCCGAGAATGACAATTTTGTTAAGTGCAAGGAAACTGGGCACTGGGAAAGATATTGTCCTAAGTCCTTGGGAACGATCAGGGCTGACCGCACTGAGACTTCGAGTATTCGAATCGTTCACTTCTATTTGTTCTTGGATATTTGATACCCAATTGAACAAAGTTTTATGCATAATGTCTGCAATGAATAAAATGAAGTGAAAAGAGATTACAGATTCAGTGGGAGCATAGAGACATCTTAGAGAATACTCTGTTGGACACTATTGTTCATGTCATCAATAGTTCATCATGGTGTAGTAAACAATTTTTGAATTTCTTGCAAGTATTTTGGGATAAACAAAGAATTTTTTGGAGTTGAAAATTTGTTGCTTGAAATTCCTATTGTTTTGAAATTATAAAGCCATGATTATAGACTATTGATTCAAGTGGAACTTGAATAGTATCTTTTCAATAGAGAATGGACAAGCTAGTAGTCATATTCAAATAAAATGGGTTAACTATGTTGTTGTGTAATTTGTTCAAGTGTTCAGACGCAGTTTCATTGAACTTGTTAATTTTTGAAAGTTGGTTCAAGAGATTATATGAGTTGGATAGTCATCCGTGATTATATAGAAACTAATAAAATGTAGAATTAAATGTAAATGAGTACATGGAGTTTAATTCACTTAACTTGTTAGAAACAATTAAAGACTTGAGAAGTTAGGATTGTTTAGACAAGAAGTAATTGCATTTTCTAAAAATAAATGTGAAATGTATACAACTTGTGTGATGGTTAATCAAGTAATAGCCTCTGACTTGTTTAAACACTCGTCGACAAGCTTGACGGAATACCACAACGAAATGTTGTAGATAACCAGGTTCTGGTGGTTATGGATACATATCACAATTTTGAACACAGTGTTATTAAAGATATCTTGTTAAGATATAGATAAACCGCATACTGTCAAATTCAAGACTAAACATCTAAACGTATCACTAGTAGCAATTAATCTGAATTGCTAGAGCTCCTAAATTTTAATCCTGGTGTCTTTATGAGTGATTTACCAGTTCCTCTAAAGATAATGGATATAAATTAGTAACGAGATTCAAAATGGTTTTGAATAATATTAAAAGAACTTGTAATAAAGAACTAGTGAAATTTTTTCAAAGATAAACGGTAATGGAAGTTAAGTCAGTTAACTAGAGAACACTCCCACTAAGATCATGTCTGAAATTAATTTTTCGATAGATCATATTACCGTTAAATTTGATAAAGGAACAGTAGCATTAAATTGATGGAAGTCATGTTGTGTTTATTGAGATAAAGGAGATTTAATGTCGTTCTATTTTGCATGTCTTAGAAATCCAAGAATAAATTTGAAGTTAATCTAAAACTATTCCAAAGCTGCTTGTTGTCGTGGGAACCACAACAAGAATTAAAAGGCAACTGTGGTTTTTGGTTGATATTCATGGGTGATGAATTTAGAAAAGGTTGGACCAAATTCACGGTTATTTGTTGTGAACAAATATTGGATTGACCCACCGTTGAGACCACTTTGTGGATCATAGTCATGAGTCGTCTCAAAGAGGTAATCCTTAGTACCTGAGATGTCTACGTATATATATATATAAATATAAATATATATATATATATATATATATATATATATATATATATATAATTTTATATATATATATATATATATATATATATATATATATATATATATATATATATATATATATATATATATATATATAAACACGCACACACACATATCTCACCTACGTTGTGGGGTGTGTGACACAAAACCCAAACCAAACCCAAAGTGGGGTGTGTGACTCAAAACCCAAACCAAACAGAAAAGTGTGTTGTGTGTGGTGTTTGTGAGTTTCGACCGTAAGAAAAAAAAACAATCAAAATGATTTGTTTTTCCCCGTTTTTCGTATGTTTGATTGCATACCTGGCGCCGCTCGATCGTGTCACCATCGGTGGATACCGAAAGCATCTCATTCGTGTATTCTTGTCATAGAATACAGAGGTATGGATTTTTATTGCTTTCACGTTTACTTATCTTATGTATACTTGATGATCCGTGTATGGAATTCGTGATTTTAAATAGCTTCCGTTGTGCATTTAATGTGATCAATGTTTATGTTTTTATGAAAAACGATACGAATTTCCAACAGATGTATAGTAAAAGATCAGTTTATATATACACTACTGATATTGATTGCAAATAACACATGTTTTTACAAAAGTACAACTAATGTACTAAAGTAACTGATGTAATAAGAAGATTACAACTAGTGTAATGAAGTACAACATATGTACATGGAAAAATTTCAACAACTTTGGACTGTTGATGGTGGGAGCAGGTAATGCCAAGCCTGTCCAACTTATGGACATCTTCCATTCGTCATCTACTCAGCAGTAGATGGACATCCAAGCTGTTGTGTTCCTTCTTTGAACATTTGTTCAAAATGCTCCCTGGTTTCTTCAATTTCCTCCATTTCATTTATGAGGAACATGAAGTTAGGATGTTGAAACTCTCCTCTCTCATGGAACCCTTTGAGCTTCTCCCAGATAGATGCTCTCCATCTTGAAGATTGTTTGAAGGAGTTGGCAAGTCAAAAAGCTATGAGCTGCTTAAGACCAACCTTATGCAAATCAGATGCTCTCTCGAAACACGTTTTCTTTGGTAGGGGATCTATAAAAAATACCCCAAACTCAGGTTCCTCTATAAGCTTGTCTTTCTCAGGTTCCACTCCTCTGGGCAGTCTTTGATTCACTCCCTTGATCTCAACAACTAGTATACCTTGATCAATTATAATCAGGTTTTCTTCCAGCTCAGTATCCTTCCTCTTTCTCCTGGCCTTTATCTTGGGTTCAACCACTGAGGTACCCTTGATTAGTTCTTCTGAGATCAGGAGAAGATTCTTAACTCTTTCCATTAATGTCTTGACATATGCACTGATAGTCTTAGCAGTTTCATACTTAGACTGACTCAGGGCAAGTGCCAATTCCACCCATTCACTGTACCCCATTTGAGCAACATCAGTGTCTTCATATGCTTCCAGTTCTGGACCTTCAGCACCTACCCTAGTTATCTATATTTTCCACTGTTTGCCTTTCTTTGAAATGGGAACAGCTTGGACAATTGTTTCCTTGGCATGCCTTCTGTTGGCAACACAAAGAATTTCTTCCTTGCCAACTTGTCACAGTATGTTTAGGCTCTTGCTGAGGAGGATGCTGACTTTGATTTGTTCACAGAGACCTGAGAACCCTTTTCTTTCTCTCCTTCTTTCTCAGCCACTGACTCATTGGCAGCCTCTAGCAGTTTCCTTTGAACATCCAAGGAAGGCATTTTAGCTTTTCTTCCCTCCTTGTATGCAAAGACCTTTGCAGCTGTATCAGAGGCTTCTTTTCTCTTTAGCCATTCAATGGATCGAAGCTGTTCTTCTTTGAATTCATAATAAGTCTCCATGGAAAGACCCATTTCTTTGGCCCGAGCATTATCAAATTTTACTTGAGCAGCTTTGAGATAGTCAGGGTCCACTGAGGCTTTCCTCTTCCCTTTAGCTGTTGTGGTTGTGACAGCTTCAATTTCCTCTTCCTCATCTTCTTCAGTTTGATCCAATATCAGATGTCTCCTTCTGCTTGGCTTGTCCCCAGGTATGGATTCCTCCCCCTTAGATGGTGCAGGGTTTGGAGATCCAGCCTGAGTAGGCTGAGAAACTTTAGTTGTTTTTGAGACATGTGCAGTAGGACCTGTTTGGGAAAGGCCTGCTGCTTGTCCCACTGATGCTAATTTCTCATTAGAGGGAGATGAAGATTCTCCCCCTTTGACTTGGTCTTTGAGGCAAATATCTTCTCCCCCTTTTATGGAGATGGCACAGAGCCTTCAACGATGGGTCTGCCTGTAGGAACGGATCCAGCAGGTTGGGCAGCAGGTCTAGAACCAACTTGGCTATGCACTAAGAAAGCTAAGTTATCGTTAACCTCTGCAAGTTAGGTAACACAGCTTTGAAGAGAGGCAGAGTGGGAAGTAGCAAGAGATGACAACTGAGCAATAGCTTCCCTGTCAGAAGCTTTGAACAGCAAACTTTGAAGCTTTGCAAGATTTAATTCAAGAGAATCTTGCATATCATCAAGGTTTGATGACACAGAATTGGACAGGGAGACCATTAAGGTGTTCAGGCTAGCCAAAGTGGAAGGGAGAGTGTTTGTACAGGTGTTAAGGAGAGTTGACATCTGTTGGGAAACAGCTGTCAGGGAGGACATAGAGTCCTGTTGGGTAGAAAGAATTGATGAGAGTGTAGAGGTGAGTGTTTGCAGCTGTGCAGTGAGTGCAAGAAGCTGAGAGGAACCCCTTAAGCTGAGCAGACACAGAGTCTGCGATATAGAAGGTAGGGAAGTCATTGAGGTTTCTAAAAAACCAACTTTTTTGGTCAGCAAAGATAGCTGATCCTTCAAAGGAAGATCTTTGGGGGATGGAGGAGTATGCGTGGATTGTTTGGATTGGGTATATGGTGAAGAATGTGAATGTGATGGCGATGGGGAAGACGTAGGGGTTTGTGGATTAGTGGGGGAAGGCAGGGAGGCTTTGTAGAGTAGTTCCATAGCCTGGGCATATGTCAGATGGCCCAGCTTGGAAGGGTCAATGGGGCGTTTAGTAGTGGCTATATCTGCATCGTGAGGTTTAGTGGTAGGAGAAGGTGGTCTTTCAGATGTTGCTTGTGTTGTAGCATCTTCATTAAGACCTGGGGTGGTTCCCTCAGTAGCACCTTGTTTTTCAGGCACCTGTTCATGGGGAGAAGGGATGTGCATTTTAACATCATCAGTGGTGAAACCTGATGATGGAATGTGCACTCGGGGAGTAGCCTCACCAGAGGGATGGTCCATTCCCTCAGGTTCATCAGCTTGGGATGAGGGTCCTTCAACGGCTGTTGGGTGTACAACAGCTGCATCACCAGGAGCAGAAGTTGGAGGCTGATCTGTTCCAGCAGCTTTGACACCTCGTGCAGACTCAGATGGTGTAAGAGAAGCATGAAGTGGAGACTGTGTGGACTCAGTATGGAGTGGAGTGGACTCCTGTGTTTCAATACCCTCAGCCCATTGGGAGTCTGGGATAGTGGATGTGGTAGTCTCCTTTTGTACAACTGTTTCCTGTTGGGAGGAACCAGAGGGTCTAGGCTGACTCTAGGTTGACTCTTGGCGGAGTGAAGCCTGCTCCAAATGTGCTGAACTTTCTCCCAAAATAAGAGAAGCATCAGGGGTTGCTTCTTTGTGAACTGACTCCTGTTGGGAGAGGTCAGATGGGCTAGTATGGGATGATGGTTTCTTCCTAGCTAGAGATTTTCTCCTTGAGTATTGAGACATGGTGGGGGATTGAGGAGAAGTGGCAAGAATTTGTGTTTGGATTGGTGGTGAGACTGGGTTAGGAACAAGACGGTCAGCCTGTTCCATGGTCTCAGGTGCCACAGAGGCTCCAGCCACAAAGGCTTCAGGTTCAACAAATGAACCAGGTTGAGAAGTTTGCTCCCCCTCAGCCACTGAGGCTAATGGGACAGACTTAGACTTAACTGTTTTAGCCTTCTTGCAGACAGGCTCAGTTTCAGTCGATTCCATGCCCATTTTTACCAGCTTGGGTCTGGATTTGGATTTTCTCTTTGCAGCAGCCACTGGATCCATCCTCATAGTAGAGGGTCCTTCCACCAAACCAAGTAACCTCTTCATTAGGGTAGATAGAGGAGGCTCATTGTTGAGTACTTGAGTGTAAAAGGCTCTATTCCTACTGACAGGGAATGCAACAGTAGTTAACATGGGTTGAGAGTTGTAAAGATGCTCACCACAGACATGTTTGAAGATGAGACTTAGAAACCTTGGCTATCTTACAGCAGCAGGGCGATGTGCTTGCTGCACCAAGTTCCTCATATTTATGAAAATCGATCTGGCCATGTTCAGTGTAGTCATATCCATAAATAGCAGGACTATAGTTGGTCAAAGGAACCAACTTTGCAGCCAAAAGACATCACCACAGAGGAAAATAGGAAACTGTAAGTGGGTGATAAATCCCTCATGAACAATGTAGCTCGAACTTTGGGTTCTGCTACGCCACAGAAGCGTAGCAGGTTGCCCATCTGATCATCCTCAAGCAATAGGAAGATGAAGAACTAGCCTAAGAAGACCAGTGGTAATCTCAATGGTTTGAGACCCATTGAGGATGGTTCCCCTAATGGTTTTGGTTGAAGGATCATAAGCACAGGTGTACCAAAACTCATAAACCATCTCCTGGTACAAAACACTAGGAGAGGCAGTCATAGCATAGTGCAGGGGATGAACTTGCAGAAACTCCACCATTTTTTCATATCCCTTTCCTACATAATTTTTAGGAATGGTTAAGTTGGCTATGTAGTTGGTGGGTTTGCGAGTGAGCATTGTGGTGACAGAAGGATGTTTTTGAACATCGTCACCAACAAATACTGGTAGCAGCGTTTTGTATTGGTGAGCCATTTGGAAAGTAGTAGGATGAAGGATTGCTTGACACTTAGTGGATTTAGGGTTTTTCAGGGAGTTATGGAAGCAGTAGAGAAGAAGATGATGAAATAGTGAAAGAGGTATTTATAGCATTTGAATGTGAGTGATTTGGACAGAGAAAGGTTTGGGCGGTTGATTTGAAATGTTCTTTAACGGAAAACGGAACGGTTTGCCATGTCAGAACGGTTGTCAGACCACTTGACCTTTCTCGACAACTAACAAACGTTAACAAACATTATCCGCGGGTAATTAAGTTAAATAAACACATAATTTAAGAAACTTAAACATGAAGAAAGGTAATTAAAACTGATGTTCCAAGCTGTTGTTCAAACCTTTTATGAGCAGGTTTCATCATAAACTGATGATCCCCAAGCTGTTCATTCAACCTGTGCAGCTAGATGAGAACAGGTTTCTGCTCAATAGCTGATCAGATTACAAGACAATGTCTTGCATGACAGGTTGAGAGAGTGAGCAGGTTAGGGGTTTGTACAACAGAATGTGTTTGAGATTAAAACATATTTTGTCAAGCCTGTTATACGTCTAAGCTGTCCAAGTTTTCAGAAATTGGCCAAGTACTAAACAAGCGAGGCCTGTTCTGTCCAAGCTATTCTGATAAATCTGAACAGTTTGATCATGCGATCTTTTAGAGCATCAATGACACTTAGTCACTTTTATTTAACATGCCCAACTTGCTCACAAGGTAATTAACCTGTTTTCATCAAGAGGTTTGGTGAAAATGTCTGCAAGCTGTTCATTTGTAGAAATAAAACTTACCTCCCCATTACCTTTCTGGATGTGATCTCTAATAAAGTGGATGTCTGACTTCTATAAGCTTTATTCTAGAATGAAAGACTTGATAGTTGGAAATAGCTATGGCACTTGTATTATCACACAGATGAGGAGTTTTCCTATATACAAGTCCATAATCTTCAAGTTGATGCTGCATCCATAGAATCTGCTCACAGCAGCTTCCAGCAACAATGTACTCAGCATCAGCAGTAGAAGTAGAAACCGAGTTCACCTTCTTGCTATACGAACTAATCAACTTTCCACCAAGGAGTTGACATCCACCTGTGGTGCTTTTCCTGTCTAGCATGCATCTTGCAAAATCAGAATCTGAATAGCCAATTAGTTCAAGGCTGGAGTCTTTGGGATACCAAAGACCCAAACCTGGTGTGCCCTTTAGGTATCTGAAGATTCTTTTCACAACAGCTAGATGTGATTCCTTAGGATCAGCTTGAAACCTAACACATAAACAGGTAGCAAACATGATATCTGGTCTACTAGCAGTTAAATAAAGCAAGCTCCCAATCATGACTTTGTAAGTTGTTACTGAAATAGCTTTGCCACTGGCATCAACATCCAATTTTACATTGGTTGCCATTGGGGTTTTGATGGGAGAACTTTGATCAAATTTAAAATTTTCAAAATATATAAAGTATACTTTCTGTGATTAATAAAATTTCCATTTGAGGTTTGTTTAACCTGTAATCCTAGAAAGAAAGTAAGTTCACGCATCATACTCATTTCATATTTTGATTTCATGAGTAGTGAAAAATTCTTGCATAGCTGTTCATTAGTAGATCCAAATATTATGTCATCCACATAAATTTGAACAAGCATAATATCAGACTTCATCTTCTTTATGAACAATGTGGTATCCACTTTACCTCTGGAGTAGCCATTGCTCATAAGAAATCAGTAATAATGTCATACCAGCCTCTAGGGGCTTGTTTTAGACCATAGAGAGCTTTGTCCAGCTTATAGACAAAACCTGGATGTTGTACACCTTGAAAACCTGGAGGCTGCTTAGCATATACTTCCTCCTGCAACTGACCATGCACTCTTCACATCCATTTGAAATACCTTCATGCTCTTCTGGGCAGCACTGGCTAGATACAAATGATATGCTTCTAACCTCACCACTGGACCAAATGTTTTATCATAGTCTATCCCTTGTTCTTGTCTACACCCTTGAGCAACCAGTCTTGCTTTATTTCTAATGACATGACCTTGCTCATCTTTATTTTTTCCTGAAAACCCACGTGGTGCCAATTTTTGTCTTACCTTTAGGATCAGAGACCAACTTCCATACTTTATTTCTCTCAAACTGATTGAGCTCTTCTTGCATGGCAGTAATCCAATTGGCATTTTTTAAAGCATCATCCACTTTCTTCGGCTCCATCAGGGACACAAAGCTAGAAAATATACAAAAGTTTCCTAAGCTGTCCCATCTTGTTTGTACCCCTTTGTTGATGTCACCAATTATTAGATCATTGGGGTGACACCTGATCCACTTAGGATCATGTTTCAATGAAGATTAACCTATATCATTTTCATCTTCATCATGTATTGTCGAACAACTATCAATATTTTCAGACATCCCTGTTATTTTGAGCCTGTTCACCTGTTGAACATGAATCTCTATTGTTGAACACATCAGTAGAGGATTCAGGAAAATCAGCATTGATTGGTTTTGGACATGGTGTCTTTATTATGTCTATACACTTATTCACACAGGGTGTATCATAGTCATCATCATGTCCATTGTGATTAACAGATTCCACTCTGGGTGAAAAGGAAGCTTTTGAGTCCTTTTTTTCATTGATGGAATGCATGAGCTCATCAAAGCTGAACTCTCCTGAAACTGATTCAGGGTCAGCTTTGGTGGTGGCACTCCTTGACTCCTCAAAGGTGACATTGATAGATTTATCTATCACCTTTCTTTTGCAGTTGTATACTCTGTAGGCTTTAGAGATAGCAGAATATCCAATAAACACACCTTCATCAGCTTTGGGTTCAAATATAGCCAGTTGATTCCTCTGATTCAGAATGAAGTAGGGGCATCCAAACACATGGAAATAACTAATGCCTGGCCTCTTCCCTTTGATTAACTCATAGGGAGTCTTGTTGAACCTTTTCACCACTAAGGATCTGTTTTGAGTGAAACATGCAGGATTGACATCATCAGCCCAAAATGATGAAGGTAAACCCGATGCACACAGCATGGTTCTAGCAGCTTCAATGAGCGTTCTGTTTCTCCTTTCAGCACCTCCATTTTGTTGTGGAGTTCTTACAGCTGAAAAGTTTTGTGAAATGCCTCTTTCCTCACAGAAGTCCTCAAGAGTAGTGTTTCTGAATTCAGCACCATAATCATTTCTAAGCTGCTTAACTTGAGCATAGTTCAGCACCTCCATCTTTTTGATAAATCCAATAATTTCTCTAGTAGCCTCTCCTTTGATCTTCAGAAAAATCACCCATGTAAACCTGGAGAACTCATCAACCATTACTAGAGTGTATCTTCTACCTCCTAGCCTTGGGACACTGATAGGTCCAAACAAGTCCATGTGGATTATGAAGAGAGGAGCATCAATAGAAAAAATATGCTTGGATTTAAAAGATGTTCTTCTCTGCTTGCCTTTCTCACAAGCTGTGCAGAGTTTATCCTTAAGAAAGGTTATAGAAGGCAAACCTGTTACCAACTCTTTCTTACAGAGTTTGTTGATATTCTTGAAGTTCAGGTGTGATAGCCTTTTGTCCGTAACCAAGTTAGATCTGCATTGCACCTTGAGATTAAGCAGGTTTTAGTTGTGGGGTCAGTAGATTTCATGTCCACAACATATACACCTTTCTTTCTATGTGCACATAACACAACTTTGCCTTGGGAATCTAGTATGTACCCTAAGTTTTCATCAAAGTTAACCTTGTAGCGAGCATCACACAGTTGACTGATGCTTACAAGATTGTGTTTTAGCCCAGACACATAGGCTACTCTTTTGAATATAGCAGCACCAGCTTGAAGAGTTCCATATCCCTCTGTGGATCCCTGAACATTATCACCAAAGGTGACTTTTGGCTCTTTTTCAGGCCTGAGATCACCCAGCAAGTCCTTGCAACCTGTCATGTGGCCTAAGCAGCCGCTGTCCAAGTAACAAACCTAGGATGGTTGTTTAACCTGCAAAGTGTCATGGGAAAATATTAGTTATTTTTAGGGGAACTCATCATAGGGATGAGTTCTCCTACTTCATAAACATTTGTTGATGGACCAGTAAGATCAACACTAATATTTCCTATCTGGATTGTACCAGCTTAGATACTATCCTCATTGACCATGTTACTTCCAACACTGCTGGTTTTTGCAATGTTGGAACTAGCAGCGTCAGAAGGCCTCATCTCCTTAGTTTCAGTACAGTCTTTGGCCATATGTGTCTTCTTCCCACATTTGTAGCATTTTCTATTTTTAGACTTTTTGGAAGAAGTACTTCCAGAAACACATTCTGGAATATTTTTGTTGAACTTTTCAGCAGGTTTAGCAAACCTATAACTATTTTTAGAAGAATCAACAGTTTGAGTAGAAGGCACAACAGCAAGAGCTTTAGATGTGTTCTCTTTCCTCTTTTTAGGAGGGCAGAGATCAAATATGGGAGGTTTGATTGGCCTTTGTCCTTCCACAGGTTTGGGAAACTTATTCACAACTTTCTCAGGTTGAGCAGTGGCTTTGCCTTTGCCCTTACTGAGATGTGATGGATGATGCCTATCAACATAATCACTACTTTTGGTTTTGAAAGACTTACCTTCATTTATAACCAGTTTTCCACTATGAAAAAAAAAACTTATTTGAAATCACAGCAGATTTACTTTCAACATGAGACTTACCCCTGTTAAAAGTAGGTTGCTTACCTTTTGAAAACCTTTTCTCAAAATGTTCAGCCTTAAAAGGATTAACAGGTTTCTTACCATCATCTTTAGATCCATAACCTGTCTTGTTTACAGGTTTAGTGTCCAAAGCTGCAGTTTGAACTTGTTTTCCCTTCTTTTGCTTGAGTGACCCAGCTGAGCACTTAGCAGACTGATTTGATGGAGAACACATTCCATCATCAAATTTTAGAACTTTTTCACACAAGCTGTCAGTGTTTTGAGGCCCGACAAACCTATTTGTTGAGACTAGCTTTCCATTTACTCTCTGAATGAAAGTACTTGGAAGCTCACCAAGAGTGGATAAGTCTTTTTCCAGATTATTTATCTCAACAAATGAAGCTACTATATCAAGATCCCCTCCAAGATAGGCTTGGATTTGAGCAGGGATCTGTTGACTGATACAATGATTAACTTTTTGTGCAAATTGGCACCAAGAGTCAACAATCTTTTGAAGCTTGGCATGCTTTGTGTCTGTCTCTCTCTTTTCTTCTAATAATATGGAATGGATGTGTTTTAATTCATCAAGTTCAGTTTCCAACTTATGGAAGCTGTCCAGTTTACTAGTTTTTTTTTCAAGATCAATTTTTTGCTTGGAGTTCTCAGACAACAAAGCATCATGCTTCTCCATAAAATTTTGTACCTTATACATCATTGTTGGGTTCCAGTTCTCCAAGCTGCTGAGAGCCTCAGCTTCAGCCAGGTCCTGTTTGAAATTGCTTGTTGAAGGGACATCGGTGTTGGCCATCAAAAAATTTTTATCTTCTGTATCTGATGATGAGTCAGATTCCTCCCAGTCACATGTCTCAGCCATGAGTCCCTTTTGCTTGTTGGAATCCACTGAGTCTTCCAGCTTTCTCAGCTTAGCCATGGCCATTAGGTACTTAACCCTGTAGCCATCTTCGTTATTTGTCTTATATGGTTTGGATGTTGAGCCAACAGCTTTAGACACACAGTCAGCAGCTATATGGCCTGTTTTGCCACATTTAAAGCACTCAGCCTTAGTTTTGTCAAATGCTTTCTTTTTGATGGAACCTGACTTCTTTTGCAGCGTGTTTCCACCAAACCTCTTCTTTTTGAATTTTCTAACAAGCATGGCAATCATTTGCTCATCATCAAATTCAGTAAGATCTTCACAGCCTTCTTCCTCAGACAATTCTTCCATTTCATCGTCAGCCTGTTGATCATCTTATGTGAACACATCACACACTTGACCAGTAGGTTGTCTTACGCTGGCCACTAAGGCAGCACCTCTTTTGGACATCTCCAAGGAATTTCTTTTCTGTTGCCTTGATTATTCATCATTTAGTAAGGACCCATACAGATTTACAAGATCCATAACTTTGATGGTGCCTGAGTTTTTTAGGATAGTAGAAAAATAAATCCATTCCTCAGGCAGAATGTCCAAAAACTTGTTTACCAAAGTTAAGCTGTCCTTGGTGATCCCAACAGCTTTGAGATCATTGATTAGAGCAGTGAATCTGGTATAAGTTTGAGTGAGAGACTCCTTTGGCTTTGCAAAGAAGAGTTCATACTGTCTAACAAGATTATTGATCTTGTTATCCAGTGTGATAGTGGGACCATCATAGACGGTACACAAAGTATCCCACATCTCCTTTGTAGTCTTTATTTTCTCAACCTGCTTGAACACATCATCAGGAAGAGAAATAACCTAGTTGTTCCTCGCCTTTGCATCAAGAGCAACCAACCTTTTGTCTTCATCAAACCATTGAGCATTTGCCTTTTCAAAGTACCTAATTTCAGGAGCAACTCCTTCAGCAGCAGGATTGATAGTAGTAACAGAAGTTGGCACATAGGGACGTTTAATTACTATCTATGGTAGTTGTACATCCAGATTCTCTAAGTAGAGCATCATGCTGCACTTCCAACAAGAAAAGTTTTGATGATTGAACTTGGGGGTTTTTGCCAATGAACCATTGTCATAGTAATAGAAGAGCTGGCAACACTGTTGTCAATGGAGAAATAGGGAGAATGAGTGATCTAGAGTTAACACACACTCTATCTGCTCTGATACCAGTTGTAGGTCCCAAAAGGTTTCACTAGTATGTTTCTCTAAGCTATAGGGGGGGGGGGGAGAATACATCTATTTAAAACTCAACACACATTTCTCAATGTTTGTGTATATTATCAATAAGTGTTAATTACAAACAAGCCTGAACTGCGGAATAGTTCAAGCTGAGATGACAGAAACAACAGATGTTTAACTAATCGAAGACACACTCAAACTAGATACAATGAATACACTCACTAAGATGAACTCACCGTTGACAAGACAGACAGATGGACAGCTTGAATAAGAACAACATGGACACACGTTACTGTTTTATTCAAGCAAACTTTCATGCATGAAAACACACTTCTTTGCACGTTGTGAATATCACACTCTTGGTTATCTCACATTCCTTAGAAGCTTCCTTTTATACTCTCACTGAGAATCTCAGTGAAGCTTCCTCATTGGACACTGAGATAGTGGGATGTCTTTCTAAAAAGACAAAACAACTTTTCTACACATTCTGACAAAGCAGAATTGTCTTTACATTGCAGAATCTTTGTCTTTTCCTTTTTGTCTCTGTTGTAGAAGGCTTTAACTAAAATAGGAATGTCAACTTTACCTTTCATCTTCTGTTATGGCCATTTTGATATAAGAAATGGTCTGTCACCCATTTCAAATATCAACTTTGTTTTCATGTAACAGAACAGCGTAGGCAGTCTTTGCAGCTTCTATTTTTCCACTTTGTCTTCGACTTTATAAACTGATCTTGTAGTCCAAAACAATACATGAGGACATGGAAACATATTCCATAAAGTGTTTAGCCTGTTCACAAAGAACAAGTTCTGTTCATAAAGAACTATACACTTAGAATTTGTCCAAGCTGCCCAATGGGATAGAGCAGCGTAGATAGTTTATGTCCAGCCTGTTCATCAGAATAGAATAGCTTGGGCAATCTGCCTTAGTGGCAATAAATGCAACAGGGTAAACAGCTTTGACTAATATTGCAAATCACTTATCAGGTTTCAATAAGGCATTAACAGTCCTTAAATTATACCTTCAAGTGCATCAAACAGGTTTGATTAATAATCTCCCCCTAAGATGTAGAACAGGTTTGACTGAGGCCTTCTTGTGCCTAACACCTTATCTTTCTGCATTAACACACATCCCAAACCATTTTGTGAAGCATCGTAGTAGACTACAAATTCTCGCTTCCTTCTGGTAAGGACAAAATAGGTGCACTGCGCAATTTGTGCTTCAATAACTAAAATGATGTCTCCTGGTCATCACTCCTATTATACTTAACGTCCTTTTGATAAATCACCTATAATACCTAGCAAGAGTTAGGAACTGGCATATCTCCCTGGGGGTTCTAGGAGTTGGCCAATTCTTGATGGCTTCTATCTTTGTGGGGTCGACTTGAAATCTTTATTGTTGATCACATGACCAAGGAATTATACTTCTCTTAACCGAAAGTCGCACTTTGAAAGCTTGGCATATAGTTGTTCTTTCTCCAACAACGTCAAAATTTGCCTACAATGTTTGTTCGTGCTCCTCCTTGTTTCGTGAGTAGGCTAAGTTATCGTCTATGAAGACAATCACGAATTTGTCCAAGTATGGTTTGCACATCCAATTCATAAGTTACATGAATATTGTCGGTGCATTGGTTAATCTAAACGGAATCACTTGGAATTGATAATGACCATACCAGGTTCTGAAACCTATCTTTGGAATATCCTCCTCGCGGACTCTAACTTGGTGATAACCAGAGCTCAGGTCGAGGTTCGAATAGATGTTCGACACTTGGAGTTGGTCAAATAGGTTATCAATCCTCAGGAGAGGATACCGGTTCATTATGGTATGCTTATTTAGTTCCCGGTAATCGATACACATCCTGAAGGTTCCATCCTTCTTCTTTACAAACAAAACTAGAGCTCCCCGTGGAACTCAGCTTGATAAACCCTTTATCTAATAGCTCCTGCAGCAGATTGGATAATTCTTGCATTTTTATAGGGTTAAACGGTATGGATCTCGTGGCACTGGTGCAGCACCTGACATTAAGTCTATTTGGAATTCGACTAGTCTTGATGGTGGGAGTCGAGGCAGGTGTTCTGGAAAGACGTTGGGGGTAATCACGGACAGTAGGAATATCTTCGAGCCGCTTCTCCTTCGGTTCCTTTTCCGTCATTTGGATTAAAATTTCTTGACAACCCTTTTGCAGACATTTCAGGGTCCTAAGGCTGGAGATGATGCTTTCTTTGGTGTTTCTCTTTTCGCCTTGGACAGTTAGGATCTCCTTATTGGCCAAGGGTATGTGCACCGTCTTCTTATCGCACATGATTTCCGCACGGTTTTTCGATAACCAATCCATGCCTATAACCACATCAAAACTCCCCAGTTTGACAAGCACTAAGTCTATTTCCAAACGTTGACCTACTAATTCTAAACAGCATCCTCGAATAATATTATTTTTCTTAAGTGTCTTACCGTCAGCAACCTCTATAGCATAAGTGGTATCTAACGGTGTAATAGTGGCATTTAACTTCTTAATAAACTTAGTGGATATAAAGCTCCTATTAGCTCCAGTATCAAACAAGTATGAATGCATAAGAGTTGTTGAGAAGGAACGTACCCGTGACCACATCGGGATTTTGCCTCGCTTCTACACTTCCCATGACAAAAGTTCTTTCCTAAGCTCCTCTGACATTCTTCAACTTCAAACATTCTTATCTGTAGTGCCCCACATTCTAGCATTCAAAACACCTTTTCTGAGGTCCGTTGTTGGTCCCAGTGTTAGAAACTCTGCAATCCTTGGTCAGATGAACTTTTCTTTTACACTTTCCACACAGGTCTCCACATGGACCCGTGTGGTGATAGTTGCACTTGTTGCAATATGGTTTGTTGCCGGTATAACTCTTCTTGGATTCAGACCCCGCCACTTAGGCCTTTTTTGTTTCTTACTTCTTCTGTTGGTTCCCCGAATTCTTTCCCGAGTGGTCTTCCCATTTCTGCTTGTTATCTGAACTCTTGGCAGCCGTTGCCCCTTGGCATACTACCTGCTCCATCAAATTGTGTGCCATTCGGATGGCATTCAGGATTGTCGTTGGGTTAGAGGAGGTTACATTCCCATGGATCTGGGGGGGGGGGGATAGTCCCCATATGTATTGTTCAACCCTCTAGTATTCCAGGATAACCATCCCGGGGCATAGAAGACTTAACTCATGGAATCGGTTGGTGTACCCTGTGATGTCCGTCCCCTTCATGGACAAGTTCCAAAACTCAGCTTCCATCTTTTAGAGTTTACCTATTGGGCAGTACTCATCAGTCATTATCTGTTTCAACTCTGCCCACAGGAGTTGATAGGCCACATTAATGCCTACTGACTGAACATAAGAGTTCCACCAAGTGAGGGCTCCATCTTGCAGCGTGTGAGTAGCGAACTTCACCTTGTTTTCCTATATGCAGTTGCTGACCCAGAAAATGCATTACAGTTTCTCGAACCAGCGGGTAAGATCAACAGCACCATCTGTTCCATTGAAGTACCTGGGTTGGCAGCCAAAGAAGCCTTTGATGCTCCAACCCCGCGGGTTATTTTTTGCCCCTTCCGCAACTCCACTACTCCCTGAAACATTGTGGCGGTTGCTCTTGAGGGCTGCAGTTGTGTCAGCTACTCTATGAGCCACTAGCTGTTCAATCTCCTCTGTGTTCATCCTTCGTGGTGCCATGATCTTGAAGTTTAGAGAAAAATAACATGGTGTAAGAAGATAAGTCTATGTGTTTGAAATTTAGTAAGGCAGATAGTCACACTACATATAATCAAACACAATTTTATAGTTAAACTTAATTTTTTCATTAAAATAGCTTGATTCATTGTGAAGACCTCCCCTTACAGGGCAGTCCTCAGCTTCTAGGTCCCACAATTTTGCAACACGATATCAATCATAACTAAGATAGAGTAATTAAGTGCAGAATTTGAATTACATTACAAATATTAGGATTAACTTTAATACAACATTAGTACATAATTACAGTGTACAAATTAAACTTATGAAACGGCACAAGACTAGTCTAATACATATCCTCATATAATCAAAGAAAATCTACCGAAACCACCACAATTATCATCTTCAAATCTGTACCAAAAGGTCGTTTGAGTAGTGGTCTACGAAAAACTTCAACTTGATCTTGGGAGACCTAAGAACTTGGTCCGACAGGTGCTTTCCTTTGTCTTTTCCTGTAAAAAGATATAACAACAACTATAAGCATGGCTGAATGAGATTATAGATTTATCAGATTACATGCATTACGACAAGGCGGAATGTGGGTATAGCGTGATGTAACTTGACTGCCGCCACAGCCACGCAAGGATGAGACATAGATTAGAAGATCAGGATGATGTCCAGGCCATGCACACACTTATAATGGTAGCTATCCACTCAATACGGGGCTAGCTACCCGCAAACTACGTGGGGGGGGGGGGAGCATCGGAGTAGTCAAAAACCAAGTTCAATAGAACTGGTTGACATAACAAGGTCTAGAACAATCGACCGACAAGGCTAAATATGCTAAGCTGAAATCAATACATCAAAGGTGCAAGCAATGATGAAAAGCATAAATAAACAAAGTCATTATAGCAATCTCAGTTTATAACGATAACTGAAATGAACTGTAAAAAAAATGTGTGTCGGATGATATATCAAATAGCTATCATAATCTGTAGGCCATCACCGAACCATGGTGAACACAGGTCACAATCCAGCTGAGCATAACTGACTGTCAAATAAACTATCATCAACAATATGTCTAAACCAGAATAGAACATGTAAAACTGAATATCTATAACTCACAGTTTACTGAATAAATCTACGCTGTTGACTTTAGCTTTATCAAGCTGATTATTCTACCACCTGAGTCATCTCAGAAATTAATCTTTGACTTTCTAGACTATGGCTAGGCTTTACAAACTCTGTCCCACTTCCAGTACTTTAACTTTTATTACTTTGTTCACATAATTCTGAACCTGTCCAGAGTTTATTATTTGAAAGAACGTTAGCTTTAAACTTTAAGTGTCATGATTCTGATAACTCATAAGCTTTTATGTCATTTTTCATGGATATGTGTGACTTTTATTGTCATTAAGCTTTCATTTACATATTTGTATACTCATAAGAATGCAAATTGTGCCATGAACTCATGTAATGATGAACTAAGAATAATAACATGTTTTATATAGATGTAATTTAAGTGTGTTTGATCATCAATCTGTATTTTTAATAAACATTAATATATTACCCACACATACTTAAGTTTGTACATAAGAAATAAAAAAGATAAGGCTATTATTTTTTATTTATAGCATCCGAAATTTGGCCATCCGAGATTAGCCATCAGAGATTGGCCATCCGAATTTCGGTTCTGCACACATCCGAGATTCACCCCTTGGTGAATCTCTGTTTCTTTATGATCAAACCATACCATTTAGATGCGTTATTTTGGGTGGAACTTTTGCTGCTGGGAGTGTTAACTTACATCCGAGATACTCACTTTTCATGAATCTCGGATGCCACCTACCACATGCAAATACACACATACACACAACTGTACTTTTAAAATTTTCTTTTCTTTTCTGCTTTCTTTATTTCAGCAGCGATAGCAACAACATAAATTAATGGGTTGATTGATGCCTTTAGTAAATATCAAAACTCAGGTATATAAGTTTCCAAGATATGATCGAAGGCCAAATGACCTTCTTGGCCCGCTTTTTCTATGAAAAATAGGAACAGAAACAGGGATTATCTCGAACGACTTCAACATTTCAAAATCTTTGGACATTAAATTCCGATTTCAGATTTAGGGCTCCAAATTGCAACCATAATCAATTAAACACGTATGAGTGACATGCATGCCATAAATTTAAACTTTCAACACTATTCTTGACTTAATTTGATATTTTAAAATCTGATTTTGCGGTTAATAAACCCACTGCAGCTGTGGGCATCATTTTAAACTAAAGAACAAGTTTTAATTATATATTTACCTTGAAATCTTGTAAGACTAGGTTGCTTGATGCTTGATTGTTGATTCTTCTTGGTTTAAAGTATGAATTTTTGTTGCAAAATTGATGAATTCTTGATGATGAAGATGAAGCAGTCGTATTTAGTGAGAGAAAGGGCAGAGAATTTGAGTTTCTTTGTTGGTGATAAAATGAGAAATTACTTCTTTTTGAGTTTTTATATATTTAACTTTGCTAAATGTACAATTTAAACCCTACACTTGATTTTATTACATCACTTTTACATTTAGAACCTTATACTTTACAAATAATTCCTTAACATTTATTTAACTTAATTAAATAATTTCATTATTTATTAAATTACAATTCAAATAATGCAATTAAGTTACATTATTAACTCAAATACAGAAATTAAAATTGGGGTAAAAAGCTAGGTTGTTATAGAATGGGCTCCACCATGCTCAAACTTCGTCCTTGAAGTTACCTATGTTTGAATACACTCGGATATGTAGCTTTCATCACTTCCTTTGATTCCGAAGACTGATGCGAACCTTTGTGTTGTTTCCACTGAACGAGCACCATCTGCACCTCTTTATTTCGAAGCTTTTTGGACTTCGAGTCCAGGATACATTCTGGCTCTTCAACCACGTGAAGCTTTTCATCAATTTGCAGATGAACATCTGGTATCTAAACTTCTCTTTCATCAACTAAGCTCTTTTGCAAATAACTAACATGGAATACATGATGTATTCCCGCTAAGTCCGCTGGCAATTCAAGACGATAAGATTGATTCCCTATCTTTTCAACAATCATGAATGGACCAATAAATCTTGGAGCTAGCTTGTTTTGCTTTATAATTTGAACTACATTTTTCATTGGAGATACTTTCAGCATCACCCTATCGTTGACTGTAAAACTGATTGATCGATGACAATTGTCATAATAGGATTTCTGCCTGCTCTGAGCTTCAAGAATGTTTCTTCTAACAAGTTGAATTTTTTTCATGAGTCAACTATAGAAGGGCAGGACAAGCTAATGGTGATTCGCCTGTTTCGCACCAACAGGTGGGAGCTCTGCACTTTCGTCCGTATAGAGTTTCAAAAGGAGCCATCTTGATAGTGGAATGATAACTGTTGTTGTATGAGAATTCGACCAAAGGCAAATTGTCATACCAGTTACCACCCAGATCAAGAATGCAGGCACGGAGCATATCTTCAAGAGTTAAGATAGTGCATTCACTTTGGCCATCTGCATTAGGGTGATAAGCAGTAGTCATGGAGATTCGAGTACCCAACCCATCTAGCAGCGCTTTCCAGAATCTGGAAGTGAAACGACTATCACGATCAGATACGATAGACATCAACAAACCATGACGAGAAATAACCTCGGTGATGTACATTTGTGCCAATCTAAAAAGAGTATACGTCTCTTTCATCGGTATGAAATGAGCTGACTTCGTTAAACGAGCCACGACTACCCAGATGGAGTCGTGCTGTCTCTTGGTTTTAGGCAATTTCATAACAAAGTCCATGGTTATATGCTCCCGCTTCCATTCAGGAACTGGTGGTGGTTGCATGTTCCCGAAAGGTTTCTGGTGTTCTGCCTTAACCATTCGACAAACTCTGCAGCTTTCAACGAATTGACTGATGTCTTTCTTCATTCCTGGGCACCAATAATCTGCTTTAAGAAGAAAGTACATCTTTGAGTTGCCAGGATGAATAGATAACTTGGTCTTATGAGCTTCAGATAGAAGAGTGTTGCGAATAGAACCATACTTAGGAATCCAGATTCGGTTTCCCTTGAGACATTGAAGTCCCAAATGATTCACAGACAGAAATTGCAATTGCCCTTTAAGATTTTCAGAACAGAGATTTTCTTCTTTCAGTGCTTCGGCTTGAGCAGATTTAATCTCTTCAATGAGAACCGAAGAGAATACAATAGGAGTCAAGGTGTAGCAACACTTTTCTGGATAGATCTTTAAACTCAAACCATCCGTGACCATGTTGGCTTTGCCGGGATGATATAGGATCTCGCAATCATAGTCCTTGATGAACTCCAAGGACTGTCGCTGTTTCATGTTCAGATGCTTCTGAGTAAAGAGGTGTTTGAGGATTTTATAACCAGTATAAAGCTGACACCTAGTAGCATAAAGATAGTGACGCCAAATTTTTAGTGCAAAGGTAACGGCAGCCAACTCAAGATCATGAGTTGGTGCACTTTTCTCATAATCTTTCAATTGCCTTGAAGTGTAGGCAATGAATTTCCCCCTTTGCATGAGGACACAACCTAGACCTGTACCAGATGCATCGCTATAGACAATGAAGTCATCATTGCCCTCTGGTAAGGCTAGGATTGGCGCTTGAATAAGATTTTGCTTAGAGTCTCAAAAGCCTTTTGCTGCTTATTAGACCATACGAAAGGAGTATTCTTTCGTGTAAGCATTGTAAGTGGTACAGCAACCTTCGAGAAGTCTTTAATGAATCGCTGGTAGTAACCAGCCAATCCAAGGAAACTTTGGATTTCAGAGGCATTTCGAGGTGTTTGCCACTTCTGAACAGCCTCGACTTTTGAAAGATCAACTAAAATACGTTCACAATATATGACATGGCCAAGGAATTGGATTTGTCTGAGCCAGAATTCACACTATGAGAATTTTGCATAGAGCCTTTCTTTTCTCAATAGCTCTAGCAATTCACGCAGATGAACAAGATGACTAGCCTCCATTTTAAAGTATATCAGAATATCATTGATGAATACTACAACTAAGTTATCCAGCATAGGTCTGCACACGCGATTCATTAGATCTATGAACACCGCTGGTGCATTTGCTAGACTGAATGGCAATACGAGACATTTGTAATGAACATATCTTGTTCGGAAGGCCGTTTTCGGGATATCCTCTTCTCTGACTTTCAATTAATGATACCCAGGACGAAGATCGACTTTGGAGAAGTAACTTGCTCCCTGTAGCTGATCAAATAAATCATCGATTCTGGATAGAGGATACTTATTCTAGATGGTGACTTTGTTTAACCCATGATAGTCGATGGACATACGGAGAGTTTCGTCTTTCTTCTGAACGAATAACACAGGTGCACCCCACGGAGATGAACTAGGTCTTATTAAACATTTCTCTAACAATCTTGCAATTGCTTTGACATTTCCTGCATTTCTGCAGGCGCAAGTCTGGAAGAACCTTTGGCAATTGGATCCGCACCAGGAACTAATTCAATGTCGAATTCGACTTGACATTCTGGTGGCACTCTAGAAATATCATACGTCTGGGAACTCACAGACGATAGGAATAACGGAAACTGATTTCTTGTTAACTTTAGTGACAGATTCAGACGAGACCAAACATAGAGAAGATTCATGACCCTTAGACAAGTATTTACGTGCTTTCTCAACAGAAATGAAGAAATGGGCACCTTTTCGCTTGTCGCCTTTCATTTCCAACACTCGGCCGTCTGAAGACTTGATTCTGATTATTCGATGGTTGCAGACGACAGTAGCTTCGTTATTCATTAACCAGTCCATGCCGATAATGACATCAAACTCTTTTAAGAGTATTGGAATGAGAGCAAGATTAAATACGATGTTATTAAGAAGTAGATAGAAATTTCGATACACGGATTCAGCCATAAAATATTTGTTACTGGCAGTCTCTATAGCAAGTATAAGAGGAAGCTTTAAACGAGATTTAGATAGTATTCGAGCAAAAGTAGTCGATATGTATGAATGACTTGCACCAGAATCAAATAATACGCGAGCATGGATAGAATTTAATAGGAACATACCAGTAACCACATCTGGGGTTTCCTTTGCTTCCTTTGTTGTTATTTGAAATGCATGAGTCCTTGCAGTTGGCTTTGCAGCCGAATTCTTCATTGTTGAACCACCGGTTGATGATTGTGATTGAATTCGATGTCCACTATGACACTGATACATAAAGTGTCCACGCTTTCCACAATTTGCACATCCAAGACCCCACTAGGGACACTCTTCACTAATGTGGCCGATTTTGCTACATACATAGCAAGTAACGTCATCAGGATTGCAATGCCCCATATGTGAATTCCTGCATCGTTTGCAAAATCACGGTTCATTCGTGAGAGCATAGGCCCAAGATTTTTGAGGTGAACTATACTGTTTAGATTGTTGGGATTGCTGGGACCTTGATTTGTTGGGATTGAAGAATTTTCTGAATCTTTGCTTCTTCGAGTGGAGAGGGACACATCGGATTTGTCTATGAAGCATAGAGCTAATCATCATACTCAAAATATTCCCTCTCTATCTGCCTTGCCGCTTCAACCATCTCTAGATAAGATTTATACTTCACCGCGCTCATAAGGTGTCTGTACCTCGGATTAAGAACTCGACGAAACCGGTTCATCTTTCTTTCAAGTGTGGCTACTTGATATGAAGAATAGCCACAGAGTCGCGAGAATTCGTGCTCATACTCGTCTACTGACTTGGTTTCTTGAGTTAACTACATCAGTTGAACCTCCATTTTGTCTTGCTAGTCAGCAGGACAATATTTAGTGTGAAACATGTCGAGAAATTGGTTCCACTCTAACGTCTGGATGACCTCTTCACTATAAATGCTTCTCTGTGTCTTCCACCAGGCACGAGCAGCACCGACATATAGGGTAGTAGTGTAACTTACTTTCTTGGATTCTAAGCAATTAGAGATACTGAAGATTTCTTTAGTATGGCTTATCCAGTCCAAAGCCTGGATTTGGTTTACTGTAACCTTAAAGTTCAGGGCACCGCTTGCTTTGAAATCTTTAAACTTACAGCCTTTCGGCTGTTCTATTTAGGTATCCGGGTCGGAGTTATTAGAATCAGACTCATCATTTTGGACTTGTTTATCTTTTCTTTTGTTTTTCTTATCAGCACGTCTCTTAGCTTCAGCCTCATCTCTGGCCTGGAACTGTTCTTGCATATTCTTCATTTATTGTTCAGATTGTTGGGCTAACAGTTGTTGTAACATCTGAAACATTTGTTGGGGAATCATATTATTGGGGAAATCACCTGATCCTGACATCTTTACTGAAAATAAAAATCATGTAACTATCAGTTTATAGACTTAGAGCCATGTACCCTTATTCCCATCCTAACAGTCTGTACATCCTATCTCATTTCAAACCACCTAAATGATTGATACTTATGTATTGCTTCTGTTTGAGATCAAGTATTACCCACATTCTTAGTGCATCCTGTGTGACGATAGCACTCTAAGTATAGATGATATTTTGTAGTAGTCAATTTGTTCGTAATTGCATATTAATGCGTGTTTGATATATGTTTGTTATATGTTTGATACTGATTGTATATATGTTTGAACTTGATTGTAATTGATTACTATAAGTTCAAACATAAGTTCAAAGATAAGTTCAAACATAAGTTCAAAGGTAAGTTCAATCATAAGTTCTAGAACAAGTTCAAAGACAAGTTCTAGAATAAGTTCAAAGGCCTGATTCGAACTTATGGTGGACAAGTTCGTGGGCTTGGGCCTTCTCGAACTTGTCCAAGGCAAGTTCGAATATGAAGGTTATTATCATGGGTTAATCCGTTTTGATTAACAACTTTTGCAGAATTAAGGCTTAAGAGGCGATTACGAACTTGCAGAGGTTTTAGGTGTTGTTCTTGGAGAGAATCACGTGTCGGGGCGTTCTAGTTTGCGTCTATCATCGTGTGTGTCTCCGTGTTCCGTGTGCGTGATCTGTCCTCCAAACCGCTAACGAGGATTCCACACTCGTTGGACGGCATCACGTCAAGATAGGATCCGTAGGTAGGTGACGTTACAAGTGGTATCAGATCCATAAGGGTGTTCATCGTGTTCTTCGTGTTCATATTCAACATTCTTTGTTTCTTGGCGTTTTTTGGACGAAAAATCACATTTTTTATTAATTTTTCGAGTTATTCAAGCAAGATAACGCAGAAAAGTTCACATTAGTTAAACTTTGGTTTAAACTTATAACTTGAAAAAATCAAAAAGTTTGGCTGTTTTTCGAACTTGCGGCGCTCGAACATAGGAGGTATTAGGGTTTATTCGAATTTGTCAGAAAATTCAAACATGTAAGAAAATACGCTCCTGACGAACTTGGTTTAGGGTTTCATTCGAATTTGGCTGAAATTCGAACTTGCTAGCCTCGAACTTGTCAGAAACCTAGAACTTGTCAGACCTTCGAATTTGTTGATTTCGAACTTACTCAATTTCGAATTTAATTTCAAACGAATTTAATTTTAAACTAATTCGAACTTACCTAAGTTCGAAAGGGTTCATTTTAAATTAACTTTAAATTAGATTACCTATGTTCGAATAGAAAAAGTTTAGCAAGGATGACCAGTTTGCAAAAGTTTATAGAAATTGACCATGAAGTTGGCAAGGCAAATTCTCCGCCAAAACTTATGTGGTTGGAAGACTACTACTGGTGGAAGGATAGGTTTGCTTACTTTGTGCATTTCAACGACATGCGAATGTGGATCTGTATCATGAGGGATGCATTCCACCTACTCAGGAGTTTGAGAGCCGTTAGAGAGTCTTGACATATCAGATGATGAAGGATGATGACAAGAAACTGTATGAGGCCGAGAACAGAGCTTTTCCATCATTCACATGACATTACCTCAGGAGATTTTACACACCTTCAGGAATCATCGTATAGCTAAAGAGCAATGGGATGCACTCAAGAAATGGTGAGAGGAAAATCCGAGGGTTCGAAAAGGAAGGACCGAGAGATGAAACAGCAGTTCGCAATTTTCAAAGCATTGAAAAATGAAAAGCTGGATGAGACAATCACTAGGTTCTACCATTTATTAACAAAGCTGGATAATCACGATGTCGACTATCGTGAACTTGAGAAGATAGATGTTGGGAAATATTCTAAGTAGTTCAAGCTCTTAGTTAGATTTCTCAAACTGTTAGTAGATTTTCTATGTAAGTACAAAGTTCATGTTGTTACTTGATGAAGTTCGAGCTGCTAGTGTAAAAGTTCTAGCTGCCAGAGTAAAATTACTCAAGCTGCTCTGTTCAAGCTGCTCAACAGTTTCATAAACAGAAAGTACTGATATTCAGGAAGAGATATTTACACGAAGATTCTAGCATATCTACTATCAGAGAAGTCAGAGTCTTTCAAGGAAACAAATCAGAAAGCTTTATAAATACATAGAATAGGTTTTTCTATTGTAACAGGTTTGTTTTGCACATTCAAGTCTGTAATTGCTTTTTGTTTAAGTTTTCATAAGCCTCTAAGGTTGTAAAACCCTAAGAACAATTTGTGTTCTTCGTCTAATCAAACAGATTAGAGGTGATTGTAATCTTTGAGTTCAGCAATACAAGCAATTTTGTTTAATCAATTATATTTATCTGCTATTGATTCTGAAAGTTTTTCTTAAAAAAATGAAGTGTTATTCCGCAAACTTCTTAATTGGACTTTGATTCAATAAAAGATTATTGGTTTATACTCTGAACAAATCAAATCAGTTAATCTTAGGTAGTTATATTCTGATCTTGATATGTGGTATCAGAGCCACAGGTCGTTCTTTGTTTTCAAAGTCAGAAGCTTTCTTTTAAACTTTTTACTATTCTGCAATGGAATTTGACAATAGCAGTAGTGGATCTGGGCAAGGACTCAAAGTGCCTATGCTCAAGCCCACTGAGTTTGAGATTTGAAAACTCAGGATTCAACAGCATATTCAATTCATTGATTATGCCATCTAGGAAGCTGTTGAATTTCCTCCTGCAGTTGATCCTGAACTTGATGCTGATGGCAAACCTATCAAAACTCCTCCAAAATCTGAACTTGAAAGAAAGGCTAGAATGAATGAAGTGAAAGCTCTTGCACTTCTACATCTCTAGAATGATCCTAAACTTGATGCTGATCATTCTCTTTGGATTGCTTTAGAGAAAAGATTTGCTGGGAATGCCAGTACCAAGAGAAATCAAAAGGATCTTTTGAAACAGCAGTATGAGAACTTTTCTGGTGGCAAGAATGAAAACCTTACTCAAATCTTTGACAGGTTTAACAAACTGATAAGTGAATTGGAGAGTGCAAAAGTAAGCCTGGATCAAGATGAAGTCAACAGAAAATTCCTTAGATCTCTTGGTGAAGAGTGGACAGTCTATGCTGCCCAATGGAGAACAAAAGACACTCTTGATAAAATAGCACAAGATGATCTGTACAACAGTCTGAGAGTGTTTGAAACTGAGATTGACACTAAAAAGAAATCCTTTTCTTATAATCACAACACTGCTCTACTGTCATCTGAAAAATCCAATTGCAGTGATTCTTTTTCAGGTGGTGATGGTAACTCTACTGAAGCTCACTATGAAGCTTTTGTTGCCAATGATGGACTGTTTGCTCTAAATGCTGAAGATCTAGAACAGATTCATCCAGATGACCTAGAAGAGATGGATCTGAAATGGCAACATGCAATGCTAACCATGAGGTCTAAAAGGTTTCTGAAAAGAACTGGCAGATCCAACTTTCAAGCCAGGGCAGAAGGCAAACCAGCTTTTGATAAGTCTAAAGTTGAGTGTTTTAAATGTCACAAGCTTGGCCACTTTGCCAGAGAATGCAGATCTCAAGGTCCACAGCTACCAAGACCTCAGCAGACTAATCAGGCTTTATCATCACAAGCACTTGTCTCTCAAGAAGACAATATGTTTGACTGGAGTGATCAGACAGAGGAAGAATTTCAAAACCAAGCTCTAATGGCAGAAACATCAAATGTCATATCCACTGAACTACCATCTGAGGTAAATTCTAAACTCTGCTCTCAAACATGCAAAAATATGGTTAAAAAGTAAAGAGATCATAATGAGAGCATGTGTAAAACTCTAGCTAAAATGGAAGAAAGGAGATATGAATACATGCAGGCCATAGAAGATCTTGAAAAACAGATCAATGACTATAAGGATAATGAGATTCAAATGGGACATGATAAAACATATCATGAGTGGGAGAAAAAGGAGCTGAATAAGAAAATAGAATCCCTAAATAAAAAATTAGATGAGACTGTACAAAAGGTGTTAGAGGCTAACAAGAAACTAGAATCTGTCAATATAGATCTAGGAAATTTCAAATTGGCATATCAAAAGCTGGAACACCTAATGGAAGCCCAATTTAAAGATAGGGTAAAATCTCAGCTCAATCCCAAAGAAGGTATAGGATACAGAGCCACTCCACCCCCATACAACAACAAATACATTCATCCAATGAGTGAAGTTGTTGATAGGCTTGTTAATGAACCATTAGTTGAGTCTATGACCACTGTAGATCCTATCCTTGAAAACAATCCTGAATCTTAAGAAGATCTGATTCAAAATAGAGACTGTGAGTGGACAGAAGTTGAGAAAGAACACAAAACAATGAGTGCACCTAGAGAAACCCAAATCCCCAATAAGAAAGGAAAGGAGAAGATGAGTGTATGCAATGCTGCTCCACAGGCATCTGTACCTTCTAACTGTAATACTGGATCTTCATCAAAGAATCATAAAAAGGGTAAAAATGTTCCAATCTGCACATGCCAAAAGCATGGTGTCCAAAGTTTGCCAAACAACAGCAGGTAAGGGGAAATCAAAGGAACAAGAACTAGAAACTATCTAATAAAACTGGTTCTCCAATCCAAACAGTCAAAAAATGCTTCCATTGTGGCAGGAAAAATCACTTTGCCAGGGATTGCTTTTATAAACCATCTGTTGCAAAACAGACTGTGATTCATAAAAAGACAGATTCTCAAAATTCAAAGGCCAAACTTCCTGCTGCATCAATTCCAAAGAAAACAATTGATCACAGGTTCTCAAAAGTCAATAAAAAACAGTCCACACAGCAAAAACAAGTTTTGGCAAAGCCTAAATCAACTTTTAAACAGATATGGTGTGTTAAAAACAAATCCTCAGATCAAACTGTTAATACAAATGTTAAAACTGCTAAGCTAAGTGTTGAAACTGTTCGTGCAACTTCTGAAGTTGTTAGCACGAAAAACACAGTTCAAGCTGCTAAACATAAAACTGGAACTGCAAATGGATCATCTGAGACTGTTAAAGCAAAGGGTGGACAAAATAACTGGATACCTCATGTACTAACTAAATACTCCCCACAGAATCCATCAATGAATCTCACTAAATATAAAAAGTCAAAAACAATATTTAGTTATGTCAATGCACAAGGACAACCCAAAACCAACTTGGTTTGGGTTTACCCCACTACTAACTAAGCTTTTATCTGTGCAGGGCAACCACAGGTCATAACATAAAACAAGATGGCATTTGGACAGTGGATGCTTTAGGCACATGACAGGCAATTCTCAGTGCTTGTCAAATTTCAAAGGCTTTGAAGGAGGGTTTGTTGCATTTGGAGGAAACTCCAAAGGAGGTAAGATTACAGGTAAAGGTACTGTTAATGCAGGCAACATGAATTTCAATGATGTTTTGTATGTTGAACAGCTTAAGTATAACTTATAAAGTGTGTCTCAAATCTGTGACAAACAAAATATTGTTTTGTTTACAGATTCTGAGTGCATTGTCCTCTCAAAATATTTTACAATTCAAGAAAATCTTGTTGTGTTAAGAACACCAAGAAAGGACAATGTATACTGTTTGGACACAGAACTTTTATCCAAATCAAGTACTTTAAGCTGTTTGATATCCAAAGCATCATCCAATGAGTCTGCTCTTTGGCACAGAAGGATGTGTCACATGAACTTCAAATCCATGAATGTTTTAGTCAAAAAGAACTTGGTAAGAGGGATACCACAAAAGGAGTTCATATGTGATGATCATTGTGTAGCATGTCTTAAAGGCAAGCAACACAAAACTTCTCATAAGACCAAAGAAGTAAATTCAATCTCATCTGCTCTTCATCTGCTTCATATGGATCTATTTGGTCCAACATCTGTTTTGAGTTTGAATAAAAGGGCTTACTGTTTAGTCATTATTGATGATTTCACCAGGTTTACTTGGGTTTTTTTTCTTAGGTGTAAAGATGAAACTGCTGAGCTGGTTAAGTCATTTATTCTTAAGATAGAAAACCAATCCAACTCAAAAGTTAAGGTGATAAGGTCAGACAATGGAACTGAGTTTAAAAACCATATCCTAAACAGTTTTTGTGAGTCCAAAGGTATTGCTAGACAATATAGTGCACCAAGAACACCACAGCAAAATGGTGTAGCTGAAAGAAAGAACAGAACATTAATTGAGGCTGCTAGAACCATGCTAGCTGATTCAAAGCTGCCAATGACCTTTTGGGCAGAAGCAGTCAATACAGCCTGTTATGTTCTAAATAGGGTTCAGATTGTTCAATCACAAGGGAAAACTCCATATGAGTTATTCCATAATAGACTACCCTTAATAGCCTTTTTCAAGTCTTTTGGCAGTCCATGTACCATTTTTCACACTAAGACTCACTTAGGGAAGTTTGAAAGTAAGGCTGAAGAAGGTTTCTTTGTAGGATACTCAAATCAAAGCATAGTCTATTGAGTATATAACAGTGTGTCTAAAACCATTGAAGAAAGTGCCAATGTTGAATTTAATGAAAATACCGCAAATGTCAAAGCCACTGGTCCTGATTGGTTGTTTGATTTAGATTCACTAACAAATTCTCTGAGCTTTGTTGAGTCTTTTGCAGAATCTGATGAAAACAGGATTGAAGCTGACAACACAAGTTCTCATGCTGGTAGCACAAATGATCAAGTTGTTGGCACAACGTTTCAAACTGCTGCAGATTCAAATAAATGGGATGAGTATACAGTTATACCATTTCTGTCTTGTGATCCTCCAGGGGTTCTGAATGATCAACATAATTCAAATCCAGACAATGAAGTGCAAGTCCCATGTCCTGAGAGAACAGCTCCATCACAAAGAGAAACAGTCCCAGACTCCAGTCAAGCTGTTCCAGAAGATGAACCATCAACTGGTTCTGATGGAAATGATACAAATCTTGGAACCTCTTTCCAAACAGATAGAGAGTCTACACTCAGGGATCACGAGTATCATCCTCTCAATCAAATAATGGGTGATCCACGCACACCTGTGCAAACAATGAAAAATGGTTCACAAGGAAACTACTGCTGCTGAACCAGTAGTTCTTGAATTTAGTCTAGCTGCATTTGAACATGCTTGTTTTATGTCACAGCTAGAACCTAAAAAGGTATCAGAAGCTTTAAAAGATTCATCTTGGATTGAGGCAATGCAGGAAGAGCTTCTACAATTCAAAATCCAGAATGTATGGACACTAGTTGATCTTCCAAAAGGTAAGAGAGCCATTGGTACAAGATGGGTGTTCAGAAACAAGAAGGATGAGAGAGGGATAGTCATCAAGAACAAAGCAAGACTAGTGGCACAAGGGTACACTCAAGAAGAAGGAATAGACTATGATGATGTCTTTGCTCCAGTGGCAAGAACTGAAGCTATCAGACTGTTCTTAGCTAATGCAAGCTTCAAAGGGTTCAAAGTGTATCAAATGGATGTGAAGTCTGCTTTTCTGTGTGGCACAATTGAAGAAGAGGTCTATGTGTGTCCACCTCCTGGATTTGAGGACTACAAGTATCCAGACAGAGTCTACAAACTAGACAAGGCCCTCTATGTACTTCATCAAGCCCCTAGAGCATGGTATGACACTCTGTCATCATACCTTCTACAGAATGGATTCAAGAGAGGTACTCTAGAGAAAACATTATTCACAAAGTCCATCAAATCTGAGATTCTACTTGTACAGATATATGTTGATGACATCATTTTTGAGTCAACCAATGACAGTCTGTGCAAAGAGTTTGAGGCTTTAATGCATAAAAAGTTTCAAATGAGTTCAATGGGAGAAATCACCTTCTTTCTAGGATTGCAAGTCAAGCAGAAGCCCACAGGACTCTTCATAAGTCAATCAAGGTATGTTAAAGACATACTGGAAAAGTTTGGGCATAAGGATACCAAAGTTGCAAGTACACCAATGGATCCTCACAAGCAGCTTTATACGGACAAAGATGGAATAGATGTGGACATTCATCTATACAGATCCCTTATAGGATCCCATATGTATCTAACATCTTCTAGACCTGATATTATCTTTGCTGTTTGTGTTTGTGCCAGGTATCAATGTTCTCCAAAGGACTCCCATTTGGTTGCTGTTAAGAGAATCTTTAGATATCTCAAAGGCCAACAACATTTGGGCCTCTGGTATCCTAAAGATTCGCCTCTTGAATTAACAGCCTATTCTGACAGTGATTATGGAGGATGCAACATTGACAGAAAATCCACAACTGGTGGATGTCAATATCTGGGAGCAAGGTTGGTCTCTTGGCAGTGTAAAAAGAAAACAACTGTCTCCACTTCATCTACTGAAGCAGAATATGTAGCAGCTGCAAGTTGCTGCTCCCAAGTGATGTGGATTCAGAATCAACTAAGAGACTATGGTATGAATTTCCTATCCACTCCCATTTACATTGACAACTCAAGTGCAATTAGCGTTGTACAAAATCCAGTGAAATTTCCCAAAACCAAGCATATAGAAATTAGATTTCATTTTATAAGGGACAGTAATGAGAAGAAATTAATCCAAGTTACCAAAGTTCATACTGATGATCTGTTAGCTGATCTATTTACAAAACCATTTGATGTAGGCAGATTCACCTTCCTAGTATCAAATATTAGTATGGTTAATATGGATTAATTTGTTTTTCTTTATATTCTCTTATTCTATAAAAACCAATATCTATTACATATGCTTGATTAAGGGGGAGTCACTGTTTCATTCGCAGTTACTTAATTTTCAACTAACAGCTTGAGTATTTTCTCAAGCTGCTAGTTCATTTTCTTGGACTGTTAGTTCTTTCACTTGATCTGTCAAAAGTGTGCAGGGTAATCTGGTAATTTCCATAAGTGTGTGCGCGGGTTTAGTTATTTTAAAACCCTTTAAAAGGTTCCAGTTTCGTTCTATTGCAACTACGAGTTGCAAAATATCATCCACAACCTTCATTCGATTCTCTAAGTAATTCCCACGCACATCACTGAAACCCTAAGTCATCGATCATCAATGGAGTTTGTCAAAGAACACAACTGCCTACCCAACTCTCTCAAACACGCTGATCTTGAACTATTCCATGACATGATGGACTTCCTTCGAAGTTCCCATATCCATCATGCCCTCAATATAAATCCCACCATCTACATCTCTCATATTGAACAGTTCTGGAAACATGCCTCCCTCAAAACCGTTAATGGAGTCACATCTTTGACATCAAAAATTGATGGCAACACAGTTTCTATCACTGAGGAGATCATTCGCCAAAATCTGCATCTTCAAGATGCCTCAGGTATAACAGACCTATCCCTTACTGCTTTACATAATGGTCTTCATACTATTGGATATAGGGGTCCTGCTGAATCTTATACTTTTTTTAAATCAAATTTTGCCCCTATGTGGAAGTATCTTGTACATATTATTCAGCAGTGTATGAGCCCAAAAAGAACTGGTTGGTCAGAATTTTCATCAAATATAGCCACTGCCTTAGTGTGTTTATCAACGGCCAACAGTTCAATTTTTCTAATATGATTTTTCGAGGCATGCTAAGGCATCATGTCCTAAAACATGGGAAATTTTTTATGTATCCTAGATTTTTGGCTGAAATTATTGCAAGAACTTGCAATAATTTCAATATACATAAAAGGATTCATGTTTCCCATAGGCACTCTTTACCATCAATAAAACCTCTTTTAAAAACAAGTGCCAATGTTTTGTCTGTTGATGCCCCATTGCCTTCTGCAATGATGGGCATCATTCCAAGAAACAGAGGAGAGGGTCCTGAGCAAGCTCAGCCCAACATTACTGCTTCAACCCCAGGACCCCAACCCACTCCTCATGATACTCAAATGCCTTCTGTTCCTATTGTTAAACCCACATCCCCACTCATCTTATACAAAAGAAAAAGAGGTTCATGAGCTCCTTCCTCCTCAGCCCTCTTACAAGAGCCAAATATCCCTGTGCAGGAGGACACTTCTGCACAGAATACCCAAAGGGCACACATCGAGGACACTCACAACCTCAATTTGGAGGTGGACATCCCAACAGAGGATGTCCATATGGGTTCTGTGGCTGACACCACTATTGCATCTGCACAAGAGGCACAGGACAGTGTCAACATCATTAAGACCACACCCATGGCAACAGAAGGTGTGCAAGCACCATCTGGAAGTCTCCAGTACCAAGAACAGAGGGGCCCAGAGGTTTCTACTTCTGGAATTCCTGCCAGTGATAGATCACAAGCACCACATTCGTTTGCTGATCATGAGGCTAGTCTGCGACTTATGCTATTGACGGATCCTCAGCTGCAACCTGTTGTAGCAATGTTGGAATACTATCAGTCCATCATCGCTGCACAGGGGGCACAAATCCTTGCCCTCAGACAGACAGAAGCTGCTCAAAATCAGAGAATGGATTATCTCCATAAGGGGTTCACCGTCTGTGGAAATAAGATCATTAAATTAGAGCAACTGATTCGAACCCACTTGGCAAAGGTTGTCGGTCCTCCTGACCAAACCAAGTCCAAGCAGCTCCTACTCCAACAGTCCAAGACTCTAGGCTAGCAGTCCCAACAGCTGATCAAGCTGTTAGCCTAGAAACTCATGTTGCTCCTACAAGAACAACTAGAGTTGTTATTAGAGAAGGAAATCAGGCTCCCATCAGTACAGTCCAAGCTACATCGTCTGCTACAAAGGATAAGGGCAAGGGCATTCTCATTGAGTCTACAAAGCACAAATTTTCATCTAGAGAAGCCCAGATTGCCTATGATGCTGAAATTGCCAGAAAGATAGCAGAAGAACAAGATCAGACATTAGACCAGCAAACCCATCTCCCATTGCAAGATGATGAAACCTTAGGTGATTACCTAAGAGGGTTTGTGGTCAAGCAAAATGAAAAGAAAAGGAAAATGCCATCAGGGCATTCAAAGGCTGAGCATAGAAAGTTCTTAATTAATTTTGCCTTTTCAGTTGGTTTCCTAAAGAAGATGGCTCAGTCCATGAGTACAGAGAGGCTGCAAGACATCCATGACAAAGAGATGGAAAAACGTAAGGTAGCCAAAGTCTCCCAAGAAGTCCAAAGTCAACAAGAATCAGTTCAAACTGGTATAAGTAAGGCTCAAGCTGGTGGTGTGAGTGATCCTGCTCCTTCTGTTCAAGCTGCTGCTTCTAATCCTCAATCAGATACAATTTCCCAGGCAAACCTTGATCAGGTTAAATGGATATTTTTTGAACAACAGCCTCAGAAAGTGATGGTTATTGAGAAGTCCTTAGACCAGCATGACTTCACAAAACCTCTTATTAATTACTGGTATGCTAAGCCAATGGATAACATTGACTTAAGATATCAATTTATAGTAAGATGAGATTCTGGTCCTGAGGAAGAGTATAAGAGCTTAATGCATATAGTCCAAGGGATGTCCCGAGATGAGCTCACAAGAATGCACCATATTGGGTCTGTTACCCAAGTCAGATCCTCTCTTCCACAAGTCAAGCAAGCTATCAAAGATCTGAAGAGCATTTTTGATCCTGAGTCAATAAGGAAAGATATAGAGGATGCCAAGGAGATGAAGATTGCACAAGTTGATATGTTTGTCAAATCAAAGACTTACAGACTCAAATTTGCAAATGGATCCGGTATGTACTTCAATTTTGAATTTCTTGATCTTCCAAATGCTTTTCTACTTCAGATGAGGTCAGTAAGAATATATTGTGATAGAGAAGATCTGAAGAAAGAATTTTTGAAGGCAGTCAATCAGAAACTTCCACAGTTGTAAGTTTTTTGAAGCCTCGGTTTGTAAATAACAGTTTTACTTTGTTTTTTTTTCCTTATTTGTATAGAACTTAAAGTCTTGTGTAAAGAATTTAAGTTAGGGGGAGATTGTTGGGAAATATTCTAAGTAGTTCAAGCTGTTAGTTAGATTTCTCAAACTGTTAGTAGATTTTCTGTGTAAGTACAAAGTTCATGCTGTTAGTTGAAGAAGTTCGAGCTGCTAGTGTAAAAGTTCAAGCTGCCAGAGTAAAATTACTCAAGCTGCTCTGTTCAAGCTGCTTAGTGATTCAAGCTGCTCAACAGTTTCATAAACAGAAAGCGCTGATATTCGGGAAGAGATATTTACACGAACATTCTAGCATATCTACTATCAGAGAAGTCAGAGTCCTTCAAGGAAACAATTCAGAAAGCTTTATAAACACATAGAATAGGTTTTTCTATTGTAACGGGTTTTTCTTGCACATTCAAGTCTGTAATTGCTTTTTGTTTAAGTTTTCATAAGCCTCTAAGGTTGTAAAACCCTAAGAACAATTTGTGTTCTTCATCTAATCAAACAGATTAGAGGTGATTGTAATCTTTGAGTTCAGCATTACAAGCAATTTTGTTTAATCAATTATATTTATCTGCTATTGATTCTGAAAGTTTTTCTTAAAACAATTAAGTGTTATTCCGCAAACTTTTTAATTGGACTTTGATTCAATAAAAGATTATTGGTTTATACTCTGAACAACTCAAATCAGTTAAACTTAAGTATTTATATTCTGATCCTGAAAAGAGAGAAGCTTCTTGATGCTTTACCTGCGAAGTGGGAGATGTACAAAGCGCTTATAAAGCATGATGAAGAAAAATTCGAAACTCTTACTCTCGAAGGAGTTATTGGTACGCTGAGGGCTTACAACTTTCAGTTACTTAAGAAAGAGAGGGAATATGATCAAGTCCAAGATCCAGAGATGTATTTTGAAAAGACAAAACATTCTTTTTAAGTGAACTGAAAACAGCTACAGCTTTCTTCTCAGGAGAAGCATCTATCCCAGGGGAGGTGGAAGAAACAACTAGTCGGGCTTTCTTAGGGAACTTTAAACCAGAAGATAAACCGACTCACTCTGCATCCACTTCTCAAAACTACACAAAGATGCCTATGAATATACAATCAGCCGAGACTCATCTGAATCTTTTGGCTTCTTTTGTTGCAGCATATGGAAATTGTGTACAAGGAAAAATTAACGATCCTGCATTATGGGAAGAGGACTATGATCAGGTGGATCCTGATGATTTGGAGGAAATGGATCTTTAATGGTAAATGCCCATGGTGGCTCAGAGGGTGAAAAGGTTCATAAAACAAACATGCAGAAATCTGAACGTTAGCAACAATAAAATTGGGTTAGATAAATCCAAGGTTAAGTGTTATAACTGCAAAGGATTAGGACATTTCGCACGAGAGTGTCAACGACCCAAAGTTGAAAACTATCATAATCAATCTCAGGGAAGATATCAGTCTGGCAGTTCGGGAAATCAAGCAAACATCGCTGGTCTGTTAACTAATGTGACATCTGACAAACATCTAGATGGTACTTATGATTGGTCTACTCATCCGGAGTCTAATGCTACAGCCTTCATGGCTGAAGTGACTGAGACTGGGGATGACGAAGCAGAGAAAGTACCAGAGGACAATGAACAGAATGATACAAGTCCTATGTTGGTGGAGAAGTTAGACAATCAGACCATTCTGGAGTTTACCGCGCAGATGGCTAACGTGGAATCGGATCATACAAAGGTAATTCTGTACTTTTCTATATTTCGTGATCTATGTGTTTTATGTGCTACTTCAAATGATAGATTGAACTTGGTTCTAGAAACACATAGTAATCTAACTGCTCAGATAGAATCTCAAAAATCAGATAATGCTAGTCTCCTAGATATTAAAGAAGATCTCAGGAATAAGCTGAAAGCGGATGCTCAAGAAGTTATAGTTCTAAAAGACAAATTGAGTGACCAATGTGTCAGGATAGAACTCATGTATGAGCATGTTGCGGCTTTAACCAAAGAACTTACGATTAAGGACGTAGAGCTAGCTGAATCCAGATTTAATGTTCTAGAGGTAAATAGTAAATTAGAAATGTTTAGGAACTCTTCACTAAATCTAGGGAAAATCTTAGATGCTCAACGTCAATCTAAGAAACTAGTAGGTTTAGGTTATCAAGAGAGTCCTCCACCTTTCAATGATAATTATGTGCCTCAACCTCAGGATAAAGATGATAAACTAGTCGAGTCAGAGGTATCAACTGAAACAGTATCTGAATCTGAGAAGGATAGATCAACTAAGGTGACTAATAATAACACTACGATTAAGAAAGTCAAGTTTGTGCAGTCTTCTAATGACAGAATTGTAGGAGAAGCTAAACCTGAGGTTAAAATCAGAATGAGGAAATAGTCACGGTAGTTGAAAAGAAAGAATCTGACACTAGTGAGACACCGAAGTCAAAGGGCACTCATAAGAAGTCAATTGATAAAATGTCTTGCTTTAGATGTCATGAGAGGGGACATGATGCGTCTAGCTGTCCATATAAGAAGGTAGAGTCTAAACCCTCTAAACCAGAGTCTAGACCTATTGTTGGAAATTCTGAACAACATAAACCATCACCTAGTGTAGCTAGCAAAAGTGGCTCTCAAAACACTGAGAAAACTGTGAATGCAACACCAAAGACTGCTGTTAGATAAGTACCAGTGTCGGTTTGACCAAATGAAGTGGTTAGGAATAATTCCCTGAATAGAGTCCCTAATCAATCTAGGTCAGGACCTCAACAAGCTTATAGTAGTACAACACCTAGAAGGACATACACTCCAGTTTGGCCTCACACTCCTCAAAGACATCAGACACTAGGTAGAGCCCAGGGATATCAATCTGAAATGCCCTACAATAGAAATTATTCGAGGGCTCCACAGCAAATGCCTAACCAAAGGCCAAGAGTGAATTCAAATCACTCTGCACCACAACAGGTTCTTAATCAAACACACAAGTCACCTGAAAGGAGAGATGGGTATTTGAAGGAGTTCACGTATGTGGATGAGAACGGTATTACCAAGTCAGTCATGGATTGGGTTCCCCCTGATAACTAACTTATTTTCTTTCATGCGCAGGAGATAACTACAGGTGTCAATAATAAGTGGTTCGTCGACAGTGGTTGCTCTAGGCACATGACTGGGGAAAGAAGTCTGCTCACAGACTTCAAGGGAGGGAATAATGGATTCGTATCATTCACTGGGAAGAAGGGAGAAAATATCACTGGAACAGGAGTGATCACTAATGGGACTTTCACACTTGATCAAGTATATCATGTCGATAGACTTGCTCACAATCTCATTAGTGTCTCTCAGATCTGTAATAAGAAGAATTCAGTTCTTTTTACTGATACTGAAGCGTTAGTGCTGAAGTCGGGATTCAAAATACCTGAAGAGTGGATTATGATGAGAGCCCCAAGGAAGAACGATTTGTACATGTTGGACATGAACATCTCATATTCGTTGATGGGAACAATCTGTCTTTTGTCTAAAGCTTCTGAGACCGAATCCTTCTTATGGCACAGACACATGGCACACTTGCACCTTGGGAAAATGAACTACATCACTAAACATGGTCTGGTGTAAGGTGTCCCATTGAAGAGTTTTCAGTTTGATGACAAGTGTGTACCGTGCAAGAAAGGCAAACAACAGAAGAAGTCACACAAGTCAAAGACTCAGAACTCGATAACTTCCACTTTTGATTTGTTGCATATGGACCTATTCGGACCTATCAACAAAAAGAGTATAGGTGGTAGTTGGTACTGTTTAGTTATCACTGATGATTACTCACGTTTTTCATGGGTTTTCTTTTTAGGTACGAAGGACGAAACAGCTGCAAAGTTGATTGGGTTCTTAGACGAAGTCGAAAACTCCTATGGGACGAGGGTAGAACGTATCAGGATTGATAATGTAATAGAGTTTTAAAACACAGTAATTGGTGTATGTTGCCTATCCAAAGGCATAGTGCATCAATTTAGTGCACCATATGAGCCACAACAAAATGGGGTGGTAGAACGGAAAAACAGGACTTTGATTGAGGCATCAAGGACCATGCTCTTGGATTCAAAGCTTCCTACCATGTTTTGTGGGGAGGCAGTGAATGTTGCATGTCATGTTTTAAACAAGGTCCTTACTGTCAAAATACAGAACAAAACCTGTTATGAAGTTTTGAATAAAAGACCACCCAATTTAACTGGCTTCGAACCGTTTGGGGTACCGTGTACATTCATTAATACAAAACATCAACCTAAGTTTGGTGAAAAGGCTCACGAAGGATATTTCCTTGGTTATGTGCCCAGCACACAAAACAAAAGGGTTTTTAACAAAACAGACGGTACGGTAGAAACTGTGTATAACATTGACGTAACAAGTTATACACATGAACCCCAAACTGCTCCGGAATGGATATTTGATTATGACTCATTGTTTGAATCATTTAACATTCCTTTTGATGGAAATGCAGGTAAAATTGAAGATGACTTATCGTCATTAAATCTGAATGACGACGGTCAAAGATTTCCAAAGACAAGCATTCCATCAACTTCTGAGCCTACAACGACAGAAGATAGAGCTCCATCAGAGAATGAACCTGAGTTACCCACAAACGAGAATCAGACTACTACTTCTAACTCCGAGGACAGTGATCATGAGGAAGATAATATAACGTATGAAGTCGTTCCCCCGTTAGGCGAAATAGGATCGAACTTAGGAGATAATCTTAGAGTTGATGAGATTGAGACATCGAGGATAAACAGGGATCATCTAATTGAGAGCATCATAGGAAATCCGAATACCGGTGTGAGAACTAGGAGTAGTTTGAATAACAACACAATGCTATTGTCGATGATTAACGACTTCGAGGCGTTTCACACATGTTTATATTCTTGTTTCATCTCACAAGTAGAGCCGAAGAATGTGCAAATGGCACTGAAAGACAATTCTTGGGTTGAAGCAATGTAAGAAGAACTGTCACAATTAGGAAAGCTTGAAGTATGGGAGTTAGTGCCGCTACCTCGAGGAGAAGTTGCAATAGGAACAAAATGGGTTTTTAAGTGCAAAAAAGATGATCGGGGTATTGTTACACGCAACAAGGCAAGACTTGTAGTAAAGGGATTCAACCAAGAAGAGGAAACCGATTACAACGAGGTGTTTGCACCAGTGGCAAGGCTCGAGGCAATTCAATTGTTTCTGGCCTTTGCGTCCTTCAAAGGTTTTAAAGTCTATCAGTTGGATGAAAAGAGTGCATTCCTGTACGGCAAGGTGAAGGAACTAGTGTACGTCGAACAACCGCCTGGGTTCACTGATCCGAAGTTTCCCGACAAAGTGTATCGACTTGATAAGGCTCTATATGGATTACATCAGGCACCAAGGGCATGGTATGAGACACTATCAACTCATCTTTTAGACAACGGGTTTGAAAAAGGGAGAATTGATAGTACATTATTCGTGCAGAGAAAGGGAGAAGATTTTATCTTGGTACAGGTGTACGTGGATGACATCATTTTCGGGTCATCAGACGAGCAGATGTGCAAATATTTCGAGAAGGTGATGAAGTCAATGTTTGAGATGAATGCTATTGGAGAGCTAAACTTCTTTCTGGGTTTGCAAGTTGAACAGAGGAAGGAAGGCATGTTTATCCATCAGACGAAGTATGTCTACGATATTCTGGAGCGCTTCGGGATGGAAGGAACAAAGTTGACTGCTCATTTTAGTACTCCGATTCAAGTGAATCACAATCTCGGACCGGGTACAGAAAGTGATACTGATGTGGATTCGACTCTATATCGGACCATGATCGGATCACTTATGTAATTAACTGCTTCTAGACCTGACATTATGTTTGCTGTGTGTATTTGTGCTAGGTTTCACGCCAATCCAAAAGAAATGCATATGAAAACTGTGAAGCGGATTCTGAGATACCTCAAGTCGAAACTGAAGCTGGGACTTTGGTATCACGCTGATGGTGATCTGGAATTGGAAGCATACACGGATTCAGACTATGGCGGTTGCAGCTTGAACCGGAAGTCAACAACTGGAGGTTGTCAGTTCCTTGGAGGGAGACTCGTATCCTGGCAATGCAAGAAACAAACTTCGGTAGCCGTGTCAACGTTCGAGGCCGAATATGTAGCTGGTGGTAGTTGTTGTTCACAGGTTTTGTGGATACAACAACAATTGCGGGATTACGGTTTGACTTACCCTCATACTCCCATTAGGATAGATAATCAATCTACAATTGCTATAACTAATAATCTAGTTAAACACAGTAATACAAAGCACATAGGCATAAGACATCATTTCATATGTGATTGTGCTGAAAAGAACTAAATAAAACTGGTAAAAGTGGCAACGGTAGATAATATTGCTGATTTATTCATTAAAGCTTTTGATAAGTCACGCTTTGAGTTGTTAGTTCAACTAAATGGTATGCGTAATCCAGAGTAACTTGACCTTAGTACATTTTTTCTTTCTTTCTATAGTAAGTTAGTGGTTAAATAGAAATTATTTCCTTTCATAGTAAGTTAGTAGGTTAGTTTATTAGCTTATCTTAATTATGGAAAACAAAAGAAAAAAGAGAGAAAACCATAAAAAGAAAAAAAAAAGAATATTAGAAAAATGAGTTAAGTCTTAGATTCATAGGTTCAATGTGACGAAAATTAGCACAGTCGAAAAACTCTCTAAGTGTTAAGCTTTCACACATAATGCACCTTAAATTTTAAGTGATATACACTTTTCTGTTTGATGCGTTGGTAGGCATAATACCCAAAGGAGATCTCAAACGCTAATAAAATATTCAAGAAAAAGTCATATGTGTAACTAACTTAGACGTATGACCAAATGGTCTTAAATTCTATGTTAGAGACATACAGACAATGATTCTAGATGAGGTATTGTGACACCCTTGCCACATTAACCACCAATTACCATTCACCCAGGATTATTCACCAACAAACAGATATATAATGATCGGATACCTTAATTAAAGTGCGGAAGCAAAATACATAATAAAATAATACAAATGTGTCAAACACCCTATGGTGCTACATAGGTTACACATCTAAGTCTACAAATCCAAATGTATTACATCATCCCCAAAATTATTACAACATTGTTTCCATAGAACAAATACCAAGATAAACAGTGGAAATCTTCAAGTCACTTCAATAAACGTCCTAGCTAGACGGTCCCGCAGCGGATTTCCCTTTTCCTGTAAAAATTCAACAACTGAAGGGGTAAGCTAAAGCTTAGTGAATACCATATGATTTTACACATTCTACAAATCATTATGATGCCACCCAGGGTAACCGCGGTAACACATACCGTATACCCCACACGTACTCCAAGTACGCAAACCCGAGCCGCAGCTCCTTCGAGCTGACACTCGGCATAAGAACAACCAACCATCTGAGGCAGACATTACATCGGGGATGACCTACTGTCTATCCTGACCACAGAGGTGTCAAACTCTTGGTCATATAGCACAGTAACATCAGAGTACAGATGCGACCACGCAGGTCCATCGAAAAGATGCACAACAAATGAACGGACATGCAACAAATATGAATGTGCATCAACATAAACGCATGTTAGTAGAATGCCAAACGAACATGAAACAACGTGCCTCAGCAGGCAATGCAAACATAATGCAGATGCAGCAATGTTAAAATCAAAGGTACTCACAGTGGGTGCGTTATTAATCTTTTAGCAATATTATTTCTCCTCGGAATTTCAACCGGATCCACAAAGTACCCCACTGTGGGTTAAACAACACCACAAGGGACCTGTTAATTCAGTTGTAACAGCACATCGTGTCAATAACTTCTTTAATCTCATAAAACTTAATTTTATAATTCTTGCAAAATTTGGTCCCAGTTTCGGATCTATGTCCGAATTCGGACCCCACCCGAATTCGGACCCCAGTTCGGATCCCACATATTTCTCAATTCAGTTCACGTATATATAAGTCCCAATTTGGACCCTTTGTAAATTCGAACCATTTATTAGATTCGAACCACATGCTAACTTCGGACCATATCCGAATTCGGGCCCCAACCGAATTCGGACCACATCCGAAATTCAAACACTTAGAATATTTTGATATATTAATTTTCCAGAAATCCGGGCCTCATCCGAATTCGGACCAGATCCGAGTTCATCTCGGATCCGAATTCGGATCCCACTGTGTTCATGTTTGTGCAGTTTTGACAATTTCAGATTTAATTCCATCGTTTTTGGTACTAGTTCAATACATGGAATAACTTATACCAACTAAAATACATCTATTTTCAACCCTTTTAACACCAATATTAACACTATCACATATCAAATTAAACCCATTCTGTTCATTTTGTTCCATCTGTAGAACACACACACTAAAACACACACAAATCTCTAAAAATCATACTTAGAGGTTGATTCAGAAGTTAAAATTTTATATATAACATCTCAGATACTCGATTTGCATTATTCCATAACAACATTAAACATGCATTAACATCTGAATCCCCAAAATCAAATTTTCGGTTTATATAAAAACCGAACCAAAAATGCTTAATAATCTGAATTTAAAGGATTTTTACCTCAAATCTTCAATTGCAGTGTTTATAAATCCTTCCAAGCAATCTTAATTCCAATTTTCAGACTTCAAAATCCAAGCTTTGATGATCTTTAATCTTAGAGAGAGAGAGAGCCGAGAGAGATAGAGGTTTAGAGAGAGAAGTGATTTTTGACAATGAAAGACAAAATGAGTCTTTCATTCCCTTTTATTCCAAATTTTCCAATTTTGTCACTTTTAGTCCCTCAAATTAACCGGTTCCATAAATACTGATTATGATTATATAAATAAAGAATCCATCTTTATTTACTATCCCTAATAATTAAATAATTATTTTCACTTAATAAATTGAAATTTCTAAATTTCCAAACAATACAACAAACTTTATAATTAATCCAAATTCCGTACCAACTTTCATAAATCAACTTAACTTACAAATTTAAACTTAATAAACTTCAATTATAATAATTTTAATCCGAGGATGTTACAGCATGGGCTCCACCACGCTCAACTTCGTCCTTGAAGTTACTCGGATTCGAACAGTTTCGGATATTTCTTCAACATCTCAGATTTAGGCTCCCAGGTATGATTCGCTCCTTTGTGATGCTTCCAACGTACAAGCACCATTTCAATTTCTTTGCTTCTCAACTTCTTTACTTTCGTATCTAACACACACTCCGGCTCTTCAACATACCGGAGCCTTTCGTCAATCTGTAGCTCGGTGTGATCAGCCCAATCCTCGTTTTCGGTTGTAAACGACTTTCTAAGGTTCCCCACATGGAACACCGGGTGTATGCCCGACATTTCTTCAGGTAACTCCAAACGATACGATTGATTTCCTATTTTCTCAGTAATCCTGAATGGTCCGACGAATCTCGGAGCCAACTTTCCTCTCTTTACAAAACGTGTAACACCTCTCATAGGTGACACCTTCAAATATACCCAATCATTCACATCAAAACTGATTGGTTTGTGCCTCCTGTCATAATAACTCTTCTGACGATCCTGGGCCGCTTTCATATTCTGTCTCACCAACTGAATCTTCTCATTCGTTTCCTGTAATAATGCCGGCCCAGCAATCGGCGTTTCTCCGGTTTCCCTCCAACATGTAGGAGTCCTACACCTTCTCCCATACAATGCCTCAAACGGCGCTTTCTTTATTGTCGCATGGTAACTGTTGTTATACGAAAATTCTATCAATGGTAAATGGTCATCCCAATTACCACCAAGGTCCAACACACACGACCGCATCATATCTTCAAGTGTCAGGATAGTCCTTTCACTTTGACCATCGGTTTGCGGACGGTAAGCCGTACTCATAGCAATCCTCGTTCCTAACCCTTCTTGTAATGCCGACCAGAAGTTGGAAGTAAATCGGCTGTCTCGATCTGATACTATGGACTTCGGTACTCCATGTCTAGCGACGATCTCATCCATGTAAATGTGAGCTAACTTCTCTAATGAATAGTTTTCCCGAATCGGTATAAAGTGTGCGGACTTAGTTAACTGATCCACTATTACCCAAACTGCATCGTGTTGACGCCTAGTCTTCGGCAACTTCGTGACAAAGTCCATTGTAATGTGTTCCCACTTCCATTCCGGAATGGGAAGCGGTTGCAGACTACCGTATGGCTGTTGGTGTTCAGCTTTCACAAGCCGGCAAGTCCTGCATCTTTCCACGTACTGACCTATCTCTTTCTTTAATCCCGGCCACCAAAAGTCTGCTTTCAGCTCGTTGTACATCTTTGTGCTCCCGGGATGTACAGAAAATTTCGATTGGTGAGCTTCTTCTATTATCACATTTCTCATGCCTCCATACTTTGGCACCCAGATTCTTCCGTAAATTCCTTTCAAACCCGATTCACTAGTTTCCATATTCTTCATTTGCACTCTTATATCCTCATCTCCAATGTTCTCGTCTTTCAAGGCTTCCTCTTGAGCGGCCTTGACATCATTAATTATTGTGGATGTTAACATAGTAGATGTTAACATGTAACAGCAATCCTTAGTATATGCTTTGCGACTCAAAGCATCGGCTACCACGTTAGCTTTACCAGGATGGTACAGTATCTCACAATCGTAGTCTTTAATAAGCTCCATAGACCTACGCTGTCTCATATTAAGTTCCTTCTGGCTAAAGATATACTTCAAGCTCTTATGGTCCGTGTAAAGTTGACACTTAGTCCCATACAGATAGTGCCTCTACAATTTTAATGCAAACGTAACTGCAGTCAATTCCAAGTCATGAGTTGAATAATTCTTCTCGTGTTGTTTTAACTGTCTCGAAGCATAAGCAATAACCTTCCCTCGCTGCATCAGTACAGCGCCTAACCCCAGTCTTGAAGCATCAGTGTAAACTACAAAATCCTCATTGCCCTCCGGTAGAGCAAGTATCGGTGCTTCGCTAAGCGTTTTCTTCAAGATCTCAAATGCTTCTTGCTGCACAGTTTCCCATATAAACGGTGCATTCTTCCTTGTTAATGCAGTCAGAGGAACTGCAATCTTAGAAAAATCTTTGATGAACCTCCTATAGTAACCTGCCAGCCCCAGAAAACTTCTGACTTCTGTAGCTGAACGAGGCGACTCCCAATTTCTCACCGCTTCTACTTTAGCTGGATCTACAGAAATTCCGGCCCCCGATATCACATGCCCTAAAAACTGAATCTGTTGCAGCCAAAACTCACATTTTGAGAACTTGGCATACAACTTCTCTTTTCTTAGCAGTTCCAGCAATTCCCTTAAATGATCAGCATGTTCGGCCTCAGACTTTGAATACACCAGAATATCGTCGATGAACACAATCACCGACTTATCTAACATCGTTCTACAAACTCGGTTCATTAAATCCATAAAAACAGCTGGGGCATTGGTCAACCCAAAAGGCATGACCAGAAACTCGTAATGCCCGTAACGTGTCCTAAAAGCTGTCTTAGGCACATCTTCCTCTCTAACTTTTAACTGATGATATCCCGACCTTAAGTCGATTTTAGAAAATACACTCGCCCCATGTAATTGATCAAATAAGTCATCTATCCTCGGTAGTGGATACTTGTTCTTGATCGTCAACTTATTCAGCTCCCGGTAGTCAATGCACATTCGCATTGTGCCATCCTTCTTTTTCACGAACAATACCGGAGCTCCCCACGGCAACGAACTCGGCCGAATGAAGCCCTTGTCCAACAACTCTTGCAGCTGTGTCATCATTTCCTTCATCTCGGTTGGGGCGAGGCGATAAGGAGAACGAGCTACCGGTGCAGCTCCGGGGATCAGATCAATTCGAAACTCAACTTGTCTCTCAGGCGGCATGCCAGACAAGTCTTCCGGAAACACATCCGGGAATTGTGAAACAACCGGCACATCGGCCAAAGTTCTCTTCTCTGCCTTAGCATCAATCGCATATGCTAAGTATGCATCACATCCCTTTGCAACAAGCTTTCGAGCTTTTGCAATAGTCAGCAAACACAGATCCCCGCTTCTCCTATCCCCATATATACATATCTCACGCCCCTCCGGGGTAGTTATCTTTATCATTCGGCTCTTACACACTATATGGGCTTCATTCTCGATCAACCAGTCCATTCCGACTATCACATCAAACTCGCTGAACTCTATCGGAATCAGATCTAAATTGAAGACTACATCTTCAATTACTAAAGTGCAATTTCGGTATACATGATCTACCTTAACTAAAGTATTGCTAGCAGTTTCAATATCAAGTATAGCAGAAAACTTAGACAGTGGCATGGCAAGTCGTTGTGCAAAAGTAGTAGACACGAAAGAACGGTTGGCACCCGAATCAAAAAGAACTCGTGCAGGCATGGAATTTACAATAAACATACCCGTGACCACCTCTGGGTTTTCCCTAGCTTCCTCTGCAGTGATTTGAAAAGCACGAGCAGGTGCCCTCTGTGACTGTCCCCGGCGGTTAACTGAACCACCACTCGAACCTCTAGACGATCGTGTTGATGATGGGACAGCAGCCGTTGGAGCATTCTTTCTACAATTCCTGCTATAGTGACCCCACACCCCACACTTATAGCAAGCATCACCCTTCCTTGGGCAGTCATTCTGAAAATGGCCCAGCTCCCCACAGCAAAAACAAGCACGTCCGTTAGTGCATTTGCCAAAGTGCTCCAGATGACATTTATTGCAATACTGCGGCTCAGTGTTGATGGAGTATGCACGCGCACGACCGCGATCAGATGAACCAGATTGTCGTCGATACGACTGTTGAGGTGAGTACTGTGAAGACCGGGAAGAACCAGAATATCCTCCCTCGCGTTGGCGCTTCGGCGGTGACGGCTGTGTTGGATTGGTGGAAGCAGCAGCAGACCCGATCGAGTAGCCCGACATAATCAAGATCTGTTCTACATTTCTGGCAGCCTCAAGTAAGCCAGCAAATGTAGGGTAGCGGACGTTGCTCATAACCCTCCTAATCTCAATGTCAAGACCAGCCTCGAACCTGGTCACTTTCCTCTCTTCAGTATCAACTTGATGAGGCGCGAACAGACTCAGCCTCGTGAATTCCACCGCATATTGGGACACCGTCTTAGTCCCCTGTACCAGCGCCATAAACTTTGCTTCCAACCTCCGGCGCTCATCAACCGGACAGTACTGCTGAGTGAATAGGTCCTTGAACTCAGCCCAAGTCATAACAGAAATCTTCTCCAATGTCAAAGCGTTCACCATGGCATTCCACCACATGATTGCATCATTCGTGAACATAGCAGTTGCATAACGAACCATGTCCTTCTCAGCACAGTCGCTGATTCGGAATGTTCGCTCAGTTGCTGTTATCCATTCCAGTGCGGCAACAGCATCCCCTAAACCGTTAAACTCTACAGCTCCATTTCCTTTAAAATCCTTAAACCGACAACCCCTGGGCTTATTAGATGACCCAGTGTTGTCATCTTGTTCCTCATTATTTCCTTCTCTTTCTTTTTCTTTGTTCTTCCTTTTATCTTCCCTTCGCTTAGCTTCGGCCTCATCTCGAGCCCGAAACTGGTCCTGAATCATTCGATTTTGCTCAGCCATCATGGATAGCATCATTTCCCTCGTCTCTTCTGGTGTCATTCCTCCTCCAGACATGTTCTGAAACATGAAACATATAACTTATTTAGTAACATGTCATTTATTTATAGACACCACCCAATTGTCCCGTATGATAGTCAATATTCTTATGATTACTAGATCGTAACCTATCTTAGTTCAGATCATTACTTAGTATCACTACATGTCAACACTTAATGTTCGAGACCAAGACCTCACGGACACTTGAATCTCAAACTACTGCTCTGATACCATAAGCTGTGACACCCTTGCCACATTAACCACCAATTACCATTCACCCAGGATTATTCACCAACAAACAGATATATAATGATCTGATACCTTAATTAAAGTGCGGAAGCAAAATACATAATAAAATAATACAAATGTGTCAAACACCCTATGGTGCTACATAGGTTACACATCTAAGTCTACAAATCCAAATGTATTACATCATCCCCAAAATTATTACAACATTGTTTCCATAGAACAAATACCAAGATAAACAGTGGAAATCTTCAAGTCACTTCAATAAACGTCCTAGCTAGACGGTCCCGCAGCGGATTTCCCTTTTCCTGTAAAAATTCAACAACTGAAGGGGTAAGCTAAAGCTTAGTGAATACCATATGATTTTACACATTCTACAAATCATTATGATGCCACCCAGGGTAACCGCGGTAACACATACCGTATACCCCACACGTACTCCAAGTACGCAAACCCGAGCCGCAGCTCCTTCGAGCTGACACTCGGCATAAGAATAACCAACCATCTGAGGCAGACATTACATCGGGGATGACCTACTGTCTATCCTGACCACAGAGGTGTCAAACTCTTGGTCATATAGCACAGTAACATCAGAGTACAGATGCGACCACGCAGGTCCATCGAAAAGATGCACAACAAATGAACGGACATGCAACAAATATGAATGTGCATCAACATAAACGCATGTTAGTAGAATGCCAAACGAACATGAAACAACGTGCCTCAGCAGGCAATGCAAACATAATGCAGATGCAGCAATGTTAAAATCAAAGGTACTCACAGTGGGTGCGTTATTAATCTTTTAGCAATATTATTTCTCCTCGGAATTTCAACCGGATCCACAAAGTACCCCACTGTGGGTTAAACAACACCACAAGGGACCTGTTAATTCAGTTGTAACAGCACATCGTGTCAATAACTTGTTTAATCTCATAAAACTTAATTTTATAATTCTTGCAAAATTTGGTCCCAGTTTCGGATCTATGTCCGAATTCGGACCCCACCCGAATTCGGACCCCAGTTCGGATCCCACATATTTCTCAATTCGGTTCACGTATATATAAGTCCCAATTCGGACCCTTTGTAAATTCGAACCATTTATTAGATTCGAACCACATGCTAACTTCGGACCATATCCGAATTCGGTCCCCAACCGAATTCGGACCACATCCGAAATTCAAACACTTAGAATATTTTGATATATTAATTTTCCAGAAATCCGGGCCTCATCCGAATTCGGACCAGATCCGAGTTCATCTCGGATCCGAATTCGGATCCCACTGTGTTCATGTTTGTGCAGTTTTGACAATTTCAGATTTAATTCCATCGTTTTTGGTACTAGTTCAATACATGGAATAACTTATACCAACTAAAATACATCTATTTTCAACCCTTTTAACACCAATATTAACACTATCACATATCAAATTAAACCCATTCTGTTCATTTTGTTCCATCTGTAGAACACACACACTAAAACACACACAAATCTCTAAAAATCATACTTAGAGGTTGATTCAGAAGTTAAAATTTTATATATAACATCTCAGATACTCGATTTGCATTATTCCATAACAACATTAAACATGCATTAACATCTGAATCCCCAAAATCAAATTTTCGGTTTATATAAAAACCGAACCAAAAATGCTTAATAATCTGAATTTAAAGGATTTTTACCTCAAATCTTCAATTGCAGTGTTTATAAATCCTTCCAAGCAATCTTAATTCCAATTTTCAGACTTCAAAATCCAAGCTTTGATGATCTTTAATCTTAGAGAGAGAGAGAGCCGAGAGAGATAGAGGTTTAGAGAGAAGTGATTTTTGACAATGAAAGACAAAATGAGTCTTTCATTCCCTTTTATTCCAAATTTTCCAATTTTGTCAGTTTTAGTCCCTCAAATTAACCGGTTCCATAAATACTGATTATGATTATATAAATAAAGAATCCATCTTTATTTACTATCCCTAATAATTAAATAATTATTTTCACTTAATAAATTGAAATTTCTAAATTTCCAAACAATACAACAAACTTTATAATTAATCCAAATTCCGTACCAACTTTCATGAATCAACTTAACATACAAATTTAAACTTAATAAACTTCAATTATAATAATTTTAATCCGAGGATGTTACAGGTATGCAAATTTTCTGGGGGATGTATAGCAACATCAAATACTTCTTAAGAAAAGAAAAGAAAAGAAAATTTTGATAAAGAAGAGGGAGTCAAAACAAGTCGCTTTGTTGTACGTAAGTACAGACCTGTCACCTCTGTTTTGACTGAAGTTAGCAAGATAAGTGGCTTTGTTTTACGTAAGTACAGACCTGTCACCGCTGTCTTGTTAACTTAAAAGGAACTCTAAGACAAACTAAGACACTCTGTAGTATGTAAATACAGAACTGTGTCCGACGTTTGCCTTTTAAAGAAAATTTGCAATACCGAAAAGTTATTATCATTGTGTCTGCCTTGATCATAGAAGTATATCTAAGTATGGGACACGTAAGGTAGTTTCTTGATAAATAAAAAGGCCAAGGGATATTCCAATGTTTAAAATGTTTAAAGTGAAAATCATACCACGGAACACGGAGACACACACGATGATAGACGCAAACTAGAACGCCCCGACATGTGCGTTTGACACCACTATCTGATTGAACCTTCTTTGACTATCTCGAAAAAATATTCTGTTAGTTTAGGTCGTAATTAAAGTATTTTTGAGTAGTGTAAGTGTTATTTATATTCAAAATTTTTTTTATTTTATTTTATTCAAGTAGGAAAAAGGTCAAAGTTACTAGGATGCATTTTTGGTTGAATAAACAAATATTTCGTGAAAATCTGTTGCTTGGAGTGAATAATGTTGCAAGGTTTGTAAAATTCCGTTACATGAAAAAGTTGAAATTTATTTAAGTATTTTCAAAATTTTCACTTAAGTTCGAAATTCAGACAAATTCGAACTTCACTTCGAATTTGTCAGGAAGTTCGAACTTATGCTAAGTTCGAAGATAGTTGGTATAAATAGGTCAACAGTACTTCATTTAAAGCACCTACCCTTGAATTTCTTCATTCGAACTTGCCACCGGCGATCTCGAACTTGTCATCTTTCAAATTTCTCACTATTCTTCGAAGTTTTGCTTTCATTTCTCGAACATACTCATATATATAGGTATAGTAATCATTATTATACAAAGTATGTGTAGTTTAGGACAGTATTTTGACAAAAATCGAGTTTATTTGATGATTATTTGAGTTGAAACTATGTGGTTTAAAATCACAAGTTTTGACGGATAAAAGTTCAAATAAATCATATATAACTTCGATTAGAACTCAATAGGACTTGATTGTACTGTTTTTTAAGTCAAATGGGGTTAAAATCTTGGTTTTTAGTTTGAAAGTGACCGATTTCGAACTTGTTCATCAGGTTCGAACTTGTAAGAAATTTCGAACTTGTTGAAATATCTACAAGTTCGAAGTCAGTCAAGTTCGAACATACTTCTCGAATTTCCTTAATTTCGAATGTTTTTAAAAATAAATTCGAATGTGTTGGATTTCGAACTTATACAAGTTCGAAATTATGCAAATTCGAAATAAACAAGTTTCACTTTATTTTTAATTACTAATGTTGTTTGTTGTTTCTGTGTGCAGATATGGGTGATCGGGCATTTTATAATAAGCATAACAAGGTTATGTCTGTGGATCAGGAATTGCCTGAAGCACAGCTGTACCGTCTGATGATCTAGTTTCGGGCACAGTCACGAGTTTCCTACGCTCTCACTCACAACCTTCTAATCATATTGCCCTATGTGCGACAGTTCTGGGAGCATCTACAAGTGGATTGCTCGGTTACACCTACTGTTCTAAGAACAAGAGTGGGTGGACAGCCAATCATCTTTTCAGCTGATATGTTAAGGCAAATCCTATAGTTAGGATCTGAAGATCATGAAGCAGGGCTGATAGATTTTCCACTTTCTATCAGGCAAGCTGCATTTTTGCGAATGGGGTAAGCCCAAGACATCATGTAAGCCTCGTATGTGAAGAGTGGCTTGATTGGCCAATGGCGTTATCTCGTACACGTCATTATGGTATCTTTTGGGCCTAAGAAGGCGGCTTTTGATACTATGGTGTCCAAGCTGCAATCGGCGTTAACTGCCTTGGTGTACAATAAGCGATTTAGTTTCTCTGAGATGTTCTTCGGGGAGTTTGTGCACCAAATCACATCTCCGGTCAGAGAAATATTTTTGATGTACCCTCGTTTTGCTATGATGATCATTCGTCACTTTTTGCCGAATTTGCCACCATTTCCAGATCTAAGTGGCGTAGCCATAATCGATAAGAGGATTTTTGCTGACTGCCATACCCACAATGCAAGAAGGGCTGAGCAGGTCAGGCCCCTAGTGGCCTCGGAGGGTGATAATTGGACAGGTGAGGTCTCGCAGCAGCAACAACAACAGCAGCCACATCAACAACATCAACAGCAACAGCAGAGGCAAAGACGCAGAGCACCGGCAAGCAGACCTCTGGTTGCTAGACCTTCCTCTCGCCAACAGACAGAAACTTCAGCAGCTGGTCCATCAACGGAAGCTTCCAGCCCGTCAAGTTCGGCCTCCCAATATGATCAAAGGGCGCAAACTCTTGAAAATATATGGGCGCAGGGCACAGCCTCGGAGCAAAATATCGCTGAACAACTGGTTCAGGATGTTTTAGAGCCTCCAGTTGATTTTCAAGATATTTTTAGAGAGATTGATGAATATCAGCCATCTGAAGTTGAGTTTATGCACACAGAAGTCCAGGGTGAAGAAGAAGGAGAAAGGGAACAGACTGAGGCTGAGGGTCACGTAGAGACCAGCTCCGAGTCTGACTCCGAGTCTAGTTCTCAGGAGATAGAAGTTGCTGATCCGGCTGTCACAGTTGGCAGATATGGATTAAGATTAGTGGTTAGCAGAAGGAAAATAACAATGCCAGCAGGTAGGGATGCAGAGGCAGAAGACTCAGATTTTAAAGAAAAAGAGGAAGTTCCACTCATACCTAGGCATAGGGCGAGGAGGCATAGATTTATGCAGGGAGCTCCATCCACTTCAGCTCCTCAGACAGTGTTACCGGCTGCTACATCAACTTCAACAACAGCTCCAACTACATCCGCCTCCATTCCATCAACTTTGACTTCTTATACAGACAATCCGCGATTCACTGAACAGTATATACATAATGATTAGAATGAGATAGATCTGGATGAGCTTAACTTAGCATATATGGCAGAATCAGAATCCGAAATAGCTGAAAAGGAACAAACAAGAGAAGAAATGTTAAAGCTATGGTTCAGGAAGGAGGAGAAGAAGACAGATCTGGCAGTAAAGAAAAGAATAAGACTTCCAAGTCTAGGAAATCTCTCAGGAGGGATTCTTAGCTGGTTCTTTAATAGAGAACTGCATCTATTCGTACTCAAAAGAAGAGTTGGGATTCTGTACATAAGGAGAACTTTGAAGGTTTTGAATACACTGCCCAAGTGTGAAGTAAAGGAACTGGCCTAGAAAGAACTTACAACTTGGGAGACGACCCCTACGCTGAAGTCATAGATGAAATGATCAGAAAGGAGGGGAGGTCTAGAAAGTTTGACAGTTTAAAGCTAAGGTCATGCAAATGAATTAAAGATGAGTCAAGGATAGATCCCCACACTGGCAAGCCATGGGCTAGAATGGTCTACAAGCCAGTTAGATGTCTGAAGAAAGTGCCGATGAAGTCAATGCCACAAGATGTACTTAGCAACATGAAGTGGTGGTACGTAGACAATGAGACGGATGAAGCAGTGATGGAGGATCTAGATGAAAAGACTATTTTGAAAGTATATGATCCACTGCTTCTGATCAACTTATCAAAGGACCACCTGAGAAAGCTTCATGATAAGCCGATTTTTTGATCATGATAAGTTTGTATAGAGCAGGGTTTATATGTTGGTAGTAGTTTGTATAGTTCTAGTACTTAGTCAAAATATATATAGTTAGAAGCTATCGTCAAGGGGGATTCTGTTAGTGCATCCTGTGTGACGATAGCAGTCTAAGTATAGATGATATTTTGTAATAGTCAATTTGTTCGTAATTGCATATTAATACGTGTTTGATATATGTTTGTTATATGTTTGATATATGTTTGATATTGATTGTATATATATTTTTGAACTTGATTGTAATTGATGTTTTACAATAAGTTCAAACATAAGTTCAAAGGTAAGTTCAAACATAAGTTCTAGAATAAGTTCAAAGACAAGTTCTAGAATAAGTTCAAAGGCCTGATTCGACTTATGGTGGACAAGTTCGTAGGCTTGGGCCTTCTCGAACTTGTCCAAGGCAAGTTAGAATCTGAAGGATATAATTAAGGTTTAATCCGTTTTGATTAACAACTTTTGCAGAATTCAGGCTTAAGAGGCGATTACGAACTTGCAGAGGTTTTAGGTGTTGTTCTTAAAGAGAATCAAATGTTAGGGTGTTCTAGTTTGCGTCTATCATCGTGTGTGTCTCCGTGTTCCGTGTGTGTGATCTGTCCATCAAACCGCTAACGAGGATTCCACACTCGTTGGACAGCGTCGCGTCAAGATAGGATCCGTAGAATACTTGATTCACTCAAACTATGGGCTCTGATACCATCCTGTGAAGACCTCCCCTTACGAGGCTGTCCTCAGCGTCTAGGTTTCACAATTATGCAACATGATATCAATCGTAACTAAGATAGAGTAATTAAGTGCGTAATTTGAATTACAGTACAACTTTAGGATTAAATTTAATACAATTTTAGTACAGAGTTACAGTGTTCAAATTAAACTTATAAAGGGCACAAGACTAGTGTAATAGATATCCTCATATAATCAAAGTAAATCTACCCAAACCACCACAATCATCATCTTCAAATCTGTACCAAAAGGTCGTTTGAGTAGTGGTATATGAAAATCTTCAACTTGATCTTGGGAGACCTAAGAACTAGGTCCGACAGGTGCTTTTCCATTGTCTTTTCCTGAAAAAAGATTTACAACAACTGTAAGCAAGGCTTAGTGAGATTATAGATTTATCAGATTACATGCATCACCGAACCATGGTGAGCACAGGTCACAATCCAGCTGAGCATAAATGAAGGTCAAATAAACTATCAGCAACAATATGTCTCAACCAGAATCAAACATGTAAAAATGAATATCCATAACTCACAGTTTACTGAATTAATCTGCGCTGTTGACTTTAGCTTTATCAAGCTGATTTCTCCGCCACCTGAGTTATCTCAGAATTTAATATTTGACTTTCTGGACTTTTGCTTGGCTTTACAGACTCTGACCCACTTTCAGTACTTTAACTTTTATTACTTTGTTCTGATAATTCTGAACCTGTCCAAAGTCTATCATTTGAAAGAACGTTAGCTTTAAACTTTAAGTGTCATGATTCTGATAACTCATAAGCTTTTATGTCATTTTTCATGGATATATGTGACTTTTATCGTCATTAAGCTTTCTTTTACATATTTGTATACTCATAAGAATGCAAATTGTGCCATGAACTCATGTAATGATGAAATAAGAATAATAACATGTTTTATATTGATGTAATTTAAGTGTTTGATCATCAATTTTGTATTAATTATAAACATTAATATATTACCCTCACTTACATAAGTTTGTACATAAGAAATAGAAATGATACGACTATTATTTGTTATTTAAAGCATCCGAAATTTGGCCATCCGAGATTGGCCATCTGAATTTCAGTTCTGCACACATCCGAGATTCACCCCTTGGTGAATCTCAATTTCTTTATAGTCAAACCATACCATTTAGATGCATTATTTTGGGAGGAACTTTTGCTTCTGGGAGTGTTAACATACATCCGAGATACTCAATTTTGATGAATCTCGGATGCCGCTTACCACATGCAAATACACACTTACACACAAAACGCACTTTTAAATTTTTATTTTTTTTCTGCTTACTTTATTTTAGTAGCGATAGCAACAAAATAAATTAATGGGTTGATTGATACTTTTAGTAAATATCAAAATTCATATATATAAGTATCCAAGACATTGCCGAAGGCCAAATGGCCTTCTGGCCCTCTTTTTTGATGAAAAACAGAAACAGATCAGGGATTATCTTGAACGACTTCAACATTTCAAAATCTCTGGACATTAAATTTCGATTTCAGATTTAGGGCTCCAAATTGAAACCATAATCAATTAAACACGTATGAGTGACATGTGTGCCATAAATTTAAACTTTCAACACTAATCTTGACTTAATTTGATGTTTTAAAATCTGATTTTGCGGTTAATAAACCCACCGCAGTCGTGGGCATCAGTTTAGACCAATGAACAAATTTTAAGTATATATTTACCTTGAAATCTTGTAAGACTAGGTTGCTTGAGGCTTGATTGTTGATTCTTCTTGGTTTAAAATCTGAATTTTTGTTGCAAATTTGATGAATTCTTGATGAAGAAGATGAAGCAGCCGTATTTAGAGAGAGAAAGGACAGAGAATTTTTGTTTCTTTGTTGGAGATAAAATGAAAAATTACTCCTTTTTGGGTTTTTATATATTTAACTTTGTTAAATGTACAATTTAACCCCTACACTTGATTTTATTACATCTCTTTTACATTTAGAACCTTATACTTTATAAATAATTCCTTAACATTTATTTAACTTAACTAAATAATTTCATTACTTAATTAAATTACAATTCAAATAATGCAATTAAATTACATTATTTACTCAAATACAGAAATTAAAGGTCGGGTTAAAAGCTAGGTTGTTACAACACAAACTTGGACTAAATTTTCAAATCACTTATCAGGTTTGATTAAGGGATTAAAAGCCTTAAAGTGCAATTCATTCAACAATACACAATCATATGAACAATAATCAAACACAAAATGTTGAATGCTTTGATTAAGAGTGGAGAGAATTGTACATTGGTCTTCTAGATATCTTGCAAAGTAATCCTCTCTCTATCCGTGTACTATTTTCAGCATCTGTATTCTTCCATATGGACTTCGTACTTCCTGAATTGTATATCTATACTCCTATTTATACTGAATTATAACTATAGAGTACTTACATACTGAACCCTGAACTTTTACTAATAGTTGTTTTCAACTCTCTTTAATATTAATTCCTAACAACCTTAAGTGTATAAAACAGGTTTGATTAGAAATCTCCCCCTATGATATTGTGCAGGTTTGATTGAGGCCTTTTTGTACCTAACAATCTCTTCTATTTGCAATATTCAGTCTAAAAATGACCACATCAGCTTTCAATATATATTTTTACAATACAGATGCGAAAAGAAATTACAATGTTGAAGTAAAGTAAATGATCAACTTATATACAATGAAAACTGTCTAAACACAACTAATGTTTACAAAAAGAAAATTACAACTAATATACATTACTACAAAAATTACAAGCACAAATAACTAACTGTTTTTGTTAGGAGCAGTTAATAGTAAGCATGACCAACTAATGATTAGCTTCTATTCTTCATCTACACACCAGCTGTAGATGGATCCTCTTCTCCTTCTCCAATTCACCGGCAGCTTGGATAAGTTTTCTTGTTCCAAACCAGCTATCATTTCCTTTTTGGCTTCAAAGCTTTCAACTTCTTGTTTGACGTAGAAAAGCTCTTGGCTGTCAAGTTAACCCTTAACATTGCAGGCTACTAGCTGAGTTAGGATGACAACTCTCCACTTAAAGTGTTTTACATAGGCAGACATGCATCTGAAGGCAAGAAGCTGTTTGACTCCAGCTTTGTGAAGATCTGAAGCTCTTTGGAAGCACATCTTCTTAGAAAGAGGATCCACAAAAATACTACAGCTTCAGGTTCTATATTGAAATTTCCTTCAACTGGTTCTCCACACCTTTGGGTAAGCTGTGATTCATACCCTCTATTTAAGAGGGATAGAACCCCTACTCTATCAGCATTACTATCTCTTCATGTTCTGTATCCTTCTTTTATCTTCTTGGCTTGATTTTGGGCTCCATTCTAGAAGTACCTTTAATCATCTCTTCAGGTATAAGACCCAACCTCGTGACCTTTTCCATTAGCTTCCTTAAAAATTCTCTAACAGTTTTAGCAGTCTCAGACTTTGAATAACTTAGAGCAACTGCAAGCTCAACCCATTCCCTGTATCCCATCTTGGCTACATCTGCTGCTTCACAAGACTCCAATTCAGGGCCATCGACACCGACTCTTGTGATTTGTAGCTTCCAAGGATGATTCTTTCGTGAGGTGGGAATAGCTTTGACAATGGTTTCCCTGGCTAGCCTTCTTTCAGCAACATCATAAAATTTCGTTTTGGCCAGGTTGTCGAAGTGGAACTGGGTCTCGATTGATGAAGGGGTGGTGGACACAGAGTTCTCTTTGGTCACAGTGATCTTTGATTCCATCTCTTTCACTGTCCTTTACTTCTCACTGTCAATTCTTTGGCAGCTTCCTCCAACCTCTTTTGCACTACCAAAGATGGCATTTTTACTTTCTTTGCCTCTTTGGGCCAAAACCTGAGAAGCTTTCACAGAGGCTGCTTCCTCTCTTGCTCTTTCCAGCAACTCAGCTTGATTGTTTCCACACATAGTAAGTTTCTAATTGAATTTCATCTCCTTTTCTTAGGCTTTATCGTATTTTAACTGAAGCACCCTTGTAACATCCAAACCTATAACAGCTTTGCCATTTCCTTTAGCTGATGTGGATGTAGCAATCTCAATCTCCTGCTCTTCTTCTGATGATTGCAATACTAATTGTCTTCTTTTGCTGGACTTGTCCTCACTCATAAGTTCCTCCCCTTAGATAGTGCAGGGCTTGGAGACTTAGCCTGAGTAGGCTCAGCTGTCCTCGAACCAAGAGATGTACATGTAAGTTGTCATGTTGCTTGCCCAATAGAAGTTAATTTCTCCTTGGAAAGAGATGAAGATTTCTCCCCCTTAGACTTGGAGGAAGATTTTTCCCTTTTTTTCTTTGAGGCAGACTTCTTCTCCCCCTTTGAAGGACATGGCATAGAGCCTTCAACATCAGTGCTGCCCAACGGAACAGATCCAGTGGGCTTTGCTGTAGTAGGTTTGGTAACAGGCGTTGGACCAACCAGGCTATGCACTAAGAAAACCAAGTTGTCCTTCACCTCAGCTAACTAGGTAAGGCATTTCTCTAGAAAGGATGAGTGAGATGTAGTAGTAGCTGAAAGAATGGAAATGGCAGCTCTTTCAGCATCATTAAAACAAGAGGCTTTTAAGCTTGCAATAGTGAGATTTTTATGGACTCATGCACATCTTTAAAGCCAGATGTCACTGAATTTGAATGAGATACCACTAAGGTATTTAGAGAGGCTAAGGTGGAGGGTAAAGAGACAGAACAGGCTTCATCAATACTTGACTGGTGTTGAGAAACATTTGTTAAGCTGGACACATAGTCATGCTGATAAGAGAGAAGGGATGAGAGGGAAGAGGAGAGTTGATGCAGCTGTGTAATGATGCAACCAGCTGAGAAGAATAACCAGATTGAGGAGAAGGCTGGGGAAAGGATGACATGAACGAATCAAGAAATCTTGCAAGTTGGGCAGACATAGAGTCTGCAATGGTGGATCATAGAGTGGACATGGATTTGTCCAAAGTATTAACCTTGTTAGACAGCACTTGAAGTTGTTCTTTCAAGGAAATATCCTTTGGTGATGGAGGAGTGTGGGTGGATTGTTTGGATTGTGTAGAAGGAGATGAAGGTGACGATGGAGGTGAACCTTGTGGGGACGAGAAAGGTTTACTTGGTAATGGTAGAGGCACAGCAGAAAGAAGTTTCATAGCCTATGCAAATGAAAGATGACCCAATTTAGAGGGTTCAATAATACCCTCATCAGTTGCTATACATGCATGATGAGGTGAAGAGGTTGAAATGGTTGGCTCTCAAGAACAACTGGTATTGTGATTCCTTCATCCAATAAATGCGTAAGACTCTCAGTGGTGCATTGTTCTAAAAGAACCTCTTCATGGGGCAGTGGATGCATTTCAACATCATCGTGTGGTGAAAACTGGTGATGGAATTTGCAGATTGGGGAAGTGATGTACCCAGTCGTATGAGTATCAAAAATAACCCAAAAACACTATGTATAGAGAGGATAAGTGGGATCGAATCCACTGGGAAAGTCAGCTTGCTAAACTAGCTTCGAAGATGTTTGGATTGAGGTTGTAATCATTTGGTTTTAATAAATAATCTACTATCAGTTGCTACTATTGCAATGTAATACACAAGAATTAGATTAAAGAAGTTCCACTTAAGGAGAGAGGGTTTTTGCTCTCTTGTTATACATACTATGGTAATTCAGAATGTTACGGACACTATTTACATGACTTAATTTGAAATCACAACTTATGCTCTGAAGACAACGTATCCACTCTATTAGTTGTCTTCCTCCCCTATAGAAAGTTGGCACAACCAATGACATGGATATCAACTGTTCCAGAGACATTCATTGCTTATTCAAGTTCATTCATGCAAATATGATCCAAATGGCAGTTTCCATATAAATGAATTGGCTTTCACAACAAATATACTTAAGACAACGTATGCAACTCTATTAATTGTCTTCCCCTTTTATTGAGTTAGCAAAACTAATGATATCACTATACCCTGTTATTACAATAACCGTTGTTTCACAACCATTCATTCATTCAACAAGAAGATCCACAACCCCTTTTAGCACAAATGGAAACTTAAATTAATTAAACGTTCATTCACACCATAGTATGCAAACTTAAGAACAAACACCACAAAGTATTTAGCCTAGCATAGCTTGAACTAGAATACTAACAATGATAAACATAGATGAAAACATTCAAACTACCAATAATGTGTAAAAACAATGGATTGGACGCCAAAAATGCTTGATCCGTGCTTGGTCTCATTATTTTTCTCCTCCGGTTCGCCTCCTTCAATTGCTCCTCTGTGTGTGTAACAACAAAAATTCCGAACCCCCAAAAGTGTGGTAACCGTCTTCCTCAAAAGCGCTGCCCTCCCAGCAATTGCCGCACCAGCGTCTGGAACGCTGGGCAGGACGCCGCATAAGGCTTCTGGGATGCTCAGACTCTGTAATGCCTTTCTTTGGACGCTCCTCCGGCGTCTGGGACGCCGTCTGCGACGCCTATCTCGAATTTAGTACTCCAGTCACCATTTTGCTTATTTTGTTCAAACAACTGAAATCATAAAACTTACATTAGCAGTATCAATTTTCTTACATTTACACATTAAAACACAGCAAAAACACATAAAAATAGAAGTGATTTATATCACTGATCAAACCTCCCCAACTTACACCTTGATCGTCCCGAACAAGGCATCAAAACAGAGACAAAAGAATTAAACATCTAAGTTTTCTAATCTTACAAGTGTGAACTCATGACATCTGAACAATAGTGAACAGATAGAACCCGAATGCTAGCATGCTCAAGCTATGGACTTTTCCTTCATAATAAATCCTTAAACACTGATTTTTAGCTCAAGGTTATGAGTTGCTTCACTCAAAGCTCAATTGCACACTTTGTATCACATCACTTTTCTGCTTTTTTTCTTTCGTTTTTACTAACACTTGTAATCATGACTTTCTAGTTAGTCCATGTAACGGGAGTTGGGTCAATCAATCCCAAACCAGATGGTCTTAGGTGATTAGGCATGACGGTACCCCACAAACTTAATTTCCCGAACTTACTAGGCCACATGTTACCTTATTCAACTCTTTTTTTTCATTTCTTTTATGTGTTATGCATCTATTACTCTCCCCCTTATTGCCAACAATACCAAAGATTTATTAGATAAGATTTGACCAATATCTCCCATGCTAAACACTCAACTTCCATCACACTCACCTTTCATCAAACCCAAAAGTTACTCCCTTTTAAAGCTATCAAACCCACTATGCTTATCCCCTCTTGAACTCTGTTTTTCAAACTTTGCATAGGACAATTCATGCACAAGCAGTTAAGGAATGATCAGGACGCTATCACTATGATACACATTTGCAAAAATAAACTAAACACCTACGAAAGCGGCTAAAACTAGAAATGCAATAACTTAAACAAACGGAAATGAAACGAAAGTACCAGGAAGTAGAGCGTCCATCTCGTCTATGATGGTGGCCCAAAGATGCCACTAAAGTAGGATGCAAAACCTTGTTGATCTCGAATTTGAGGTGTGGATGGAGGTTGATGAACCCGTGCTACTGCAGGATGCAGCACTGGATTGCCCATGCCCCTTGCAATGGTTTCATAATTTGGAGCCTGATACCTCTCGAATGGTGTGTAGGGCAGCTCAGCCTTGTAAACGGCATAATGCCTCATCTCATCAGCATATTGCCACTGCTGGCTGTATAAGTATGCATTCATGAATGTGCTAGCCCTCACACCCAGGTAGATGTCATCCAACCTAGGCAAAGGACAGTGGCTCCTCTCCTGTCAATAGAGCATGAATGATGCTCACATCCTTCAGCCTCACCTTGCTAAGATTTCCAGACCTTGGCAAAATATTGGTGATCAAAATCTTGTGGAGCAATATTGCCATCGGCTGCAAATCACTTCTCCTAAAATCCTTGTACCTGGATACCTGTTCCTGCTGAAGATCAAATGCTGCCATCATCTTCTTCTGCCAAACCTCAGAATACATCTTGCCTGTCCGGCCAAATAACCTTTAGTCCTTTTCACGTATGCTTGCCTTTCTCTGTCCCTCATGCAACATGTGTCCACTTCCAACACTTCCCTCACATCCGCGGCTGTCATCCTAATTTCCTGGTAGCCGACTCTACCAATCAGTGTGTAGTTGCAATCATCAACGCCTCTTCCTAGCCTCAGATTCGACATCCATTCCGCGACGACAAACGGGTACAACTCCTCTCCTCCCATGTCTAGCACCTTTTCCCATCCTAATGCCTTAAACAGTTGTACAACACCATAATTGCCAAATTCATCTCTGTCCAACTTCTTTTTATAGATGTACTTTGTGTCCTCCCCCCATTTTTCCATGAACAACTCAGCTCTGATCCTTTCATCATGTTGAGATAAGGACTTGGTTGGATTCCATACGACAGGAGGGCAAACATTTTGTGTTGCTGGTGCTGTCTTCTTTCTCTTGGCTATGCTTTTCACTCTTTGTGATGATGATCCAGACATGATGAATCCTGAAATGCACAAACAACAAACACAACCATAGTGGTGAACTGTTAGTATCAACATATTCATTCTCACACATATAACCTGTTGTCCACAAAAAGGTTCCCTGTCACACATTCATACGTAAAGCATATGCCAAAAATCAAAAAAACTGGACACCCCCTCCCTAACTTAGAGAGAAGTGATGTCCTCATCACAAAATAAAGCATATAAGCAATAACACAAAGAAGCACAAATTAAAGCAACCACAGAATTATATAGCAAAAGGTACCCTAGCATTGCATAGAAAGGGGGAAAGAAGAAGAGAAATTATTAGGAGTTAAGTACATGAAATTGTTTCATCGCCACATGCGGCGGAAAGCCAAATCACACCCAAAAGAGATTAATTGTTTATCATACAACCTTTCAATCCTACCCCACACGAGAACATCACATCCCAAAATACTGTGAAGTGGCACCAAGACCAATCATGAAACCACGTCCACCTGGTGGTGGACACTCCTTGGATTCTCCTTCCTGGTCTTCTTGTCGTGGCACTGGTGCTGGTGGTGGTGTCACCCTCTATTCTCCCTCTTTGGTTGCTGTCACCAAGGCTTTCAATTTGTCTAACTTCTCTGTGTTAGCCTTCAGCGCTGGTAACACCACATTTTGCAGAGTGTGGTGAACCTTAGCCACCATCGTAGCTAACTCCTCTGCAGCCTTGATAAAGTCGTCCGTGAATGTTGATGGGAGAGAAGAAGTGGCACCAATGTGATATTGTGGTTCGGGAGTGGGGGAACGTGGTATGATTAGCTTGGTCTCAAATTTATTAGCTTGATCCCTGATAATGGCAAAGTCCCCTGCACGGGTGAAAGACATCCTACCAAATAATGCCCTGGTGAAATAACGTTCGTTATCTGGGATAGACAAATAAATAGGATTCTGCGGAATGGCCCCCATCAAGTCAAATAAATCGGATAAGAATCTAGCATGAGTCAATTCAATTCTGTGAGATGACAAAACCAGATTCCAGATGTTATGCAGGCATAGATGAGCTACAGAGATCCTAGGCTTTTCGGCCAGTAGGGCATTAAAAACGAAAAATTCATTCACTTTAATGCTAGTGGTGTCGGTATTGCGAGGCAAGATATTGTAGAGAACGAGTTTCTAGACAACCTTTGCAAGAGGCTTTATGTCCTCCCTGTGAAATGTTGTGTACGTTCTTGCTTGGGTCGGTGTCAGCTCAAAGATGTTTATAATGTACTCCTGCCACATCTCAGGATCAACTACAGGTACCTCCTTCATACTCTCTTCGTCCCAAAGCTCAAAATGAACAGGATCGTCCTCACAGTCCACTCCATGGTCAAAACCTATAAGCTGTTGTATCTTTTCGGCAGCGAGCTCAATCTCATGCCCCCTACTATGGCCTGCAAAACCAAAGACCCTTGTGTAGCATCCCTTTTCCTCTTGACCGTTGCATAGAATTCCTTCAATGCTTCAGGTTAAATTAAATCCTTTTTCCAATCAAGGGCCTCCATCCATCCCATTTTAATAAAGCAATCAATTACACCGTAGTCCTTGTCCACCAATATAGTCTCAGGTTGAGTTGGTGTGTGTTGAGGAACAGGTGTTGTGTGAGAGGAGGACGAAGACACTCGCTTTGCCCTCTTCCACGTAATTCGGGTAGCTGCCCATTTCCTAGCGGATGCTCGTGTCATGGCTAAAGAAAAGGGTACGAGTAGTGTCAGATGTTATGCACAAAGTTGTGGATTGTGTGAACACCTCATGAATGCACATTTAGAGTGGTGAATGGGAGTGCAATGCAATCTAGTACCAAATTCAGCCCTTTGCTCTCTAAGAACAGACCCGATGTGGGTTTTGACTGTTCATACCTCAAAATCACTCACCATAGTGCTTGGTGTACCTATTCACTTCACTCAATAGATAACCCCCCCCCCCCCCCAACTTAGTTGTAAAGAGAGAAGTTACCACTTTGGTTCTTGAAACCCTTTAGACATGACCATCAATCAACTCCTAGGCTAGAACAACCACAATAGATACCTGAACACACACATATACTACCACTAAGAACACACATTGACAGGTATTACAACTCGTAGCCACATTCACCCATTACACACAGTTACCAAACAAGCCCTAGTTTTCAGAAATAGGAACCCTAACTTCCCTTTACCGCAAATGTGCATGATATACATGAAATACATGAAGAATGTAAGTATATACACACATAATTGACACACAATGCCAAGAATCACACACAAGCATACAAAGAGCCCTAATCGGTTCACCGAAACCGCAAGAACATCACAAATGCAATGGAGGAACTCGAGATGGTTAGCTGATCGATGAAGAGAAGGAATGCGTGAGAGATAGTAGCAACAATGGAAGAAACCGCTTGGCGTGCGAAAGAGGAGTAGGAGCGTTTAAAAGAGAGAAGGGGACGGTAGGTGTGAGTTAATGACGCGAAATAGAGGTTTAAATGAGAGAAAATCGTACGAGCGTCATACCTAGCGTCTGAAACGGCGTCCCAGCGTCGGTGCGGCTGAAATGAGCGTCTTCAAAACGCTAACCTACTGTTTTGTAATTTCCCCCAGCGTCTAGGACGCTCACTAGGACGCCGCTTTCTTAAGCGCCCTTATGAACTGCATCCCAACATCCTCATCGTCTCCAACGCTGCCCTAGCGTCCAAGCCCTTCCTTGAGCGTCTGCCTTACGCTCACACACTGTCTCCTAATTAATTTCAGCGTCCCAAACGCCTACTCAGACACCTCTACTTCAAATTCGCTCAACACTTGCGCCAAAAACTTTCCAACTTCCACTTTCTTAATAACGGTCACTCCCGCTCATTTCGAAATTCAAACACACAACAAATTAACTAAACACAACTTTAACCGAATACAAAAACAACCATTTTCGTAGGGAACACGACTATACTTAGCACATATAGCAAGCCTTTAAACCACCTAATTACATGGATGGACGAGTTTAGTCTCGTGAGGGTTTGCAGTGAATATACCCACAAAATTTGTACCTGCTTTACTTACAGAGATGAATAAATTGGCTCTTTGAGAGCCACTACCTCAATTAAGGTCTCTTGATCACCAGCAGTTCCTATAGGACCTTCAACATACGTCTTAAGCCTATGGCCATTCACAGTAAAGGAATGTCCATGCTTAAGGTCCTTGACTTCCACAGCTCCATTCTCATATACATGAATAACTTCATAAGGTCTCGTCCATTTACTCCTCAGCTTACCTGGAAACAATTTAATATGCGAGTTATCAAGCCAAACCTTGTTACCAGTTGCAAAGTCTTCCTTCTTAAGCACTTATCATGGAGATGCTTAGTCTTCTCCTTGTAGATCCTTGCACTTTCATATGCCTCCAATCTAATCTCCTCTAGCTCTGCCAGCTAAAACTTCCTCATTTTACCTGCATCAGCAATATCAAAGTTAGCATTTCGAATAGCCCAAGTGGCCCTATGCTCAAATTCTACAGGTAAATGGCCAGGCTTCCCGTAGACCAATCTATAAGGTGACATTCCAATGGTAGTCTTATAAGCAGTCCTGCAAACCCATAAAGCATCATCTAATCTCAAAGACCAATCCTTGCGGCTAGGCTAGTCTTTTCTAAGATTTCCCTATTAGACACCTCAACTTGACCACTCATCTGTGGGTGATAAGAAGTGGCAACACGGTGGTTTACCCCATCACTAATTTTTTCACAAAGTGTGGAACTGAAAATTTTTTAAAATGAGTTCCCCCATCACTAATAATAGCTCTGGGAATCCCATGGCGTGAGAAAATGTTCTTTTTCACAAATTTGCACACCACTTTGTTCCCATTATACTTTGTTGCCTCAGCCTCAACCCACTTGGATACATAGTCTACGGCTACTAGAATGTATTCAAAACCAAAACAAACAGGACAGGGACCCATAAAATCTATTCCCCAAACATCAAAACTCTATACTTCTAATATGGGAACCATAGGCATTTGATCCCTCCTGTATATCCCCCCAACCTGCTGGCATCTAAGACAAGACTTGACATACTCATACGCGTCTTTAAACAAGGATGGCCAAAAGAAACCACAGTCTAACACTTTATGGGCTGTTTTCTTAGCACTAAAATGTCTCCCACATCCTAAACTTTGACAACGAGTAAGGATATCAACTTGATCCGTCTCCGGAACACATCTTCTAATGAGCTGATCAGCACCAATCTTGAATTGGTCAGGGTCGTCCTAGACATAATACTTTGCTTGGGCGTAGAAACTTTTCCTCTGCTGTGATGTCCAATGACTTGGTGTCTTACCTGTCACAAAGTAATTAACTAAGTTAGCAAACCAAGGTAATTTAGACACAAATAAAAGTTGTTCATCAGGAAAAGATTCTTTGATCACTTCAACAGCATTTGGAACCAATGTGGGCAGCCTTGATAGATGATCAGCCACCACATTCTCTGACCCCTTTTTATCTCGTATCTCCAAATCAATCTCATGCATCAACAGAATCCACTTTATCAGTCTGGGTTTGGCATCCTTTTTGTTCAAAAGGTACTTCAATGCACTATGATCTGAATAGATTATCACTTTGGCACCCCAAACATAAGCACAGAACTTATCTAAAGCATACACTACCGCCAATAGCTCCTTCTCTGTGGTAGTGTAATTTTGTTGAGCTTCAGAAATGTCTTGCTGGCATAGTAAATCACAACCGACTTCTTATCTATTCTCCGTCCCAGCACTGCTCCAACCGCAAAGTCACTTGCGTCACACATAATTTCAAATGGCTTAGTCCAATCAGGTGACTGCAAAATAGGAGCATCAGTGAACTTGGCCTTTAACAACTCAAATGCGATCAGACATGCCCCATCAAACACAAAGTCAGCATCCTTCACTAACAAATTACACAATGTCTTAGAAATGGTGCTGAAATCTTTGATAAATCTCCTGTAAAATCCAGCATGACCCAAAAATGACCTAATTCCCTTTACACTGGTTGGTGGTGGTAAAGACGAGATAAGCTGTGCTTTATCCATTTCCATTCCTTTCTCAGAAACCACATGGCCTAATACAATTCCTTCCTTGACCAGAAAGTGGCTCTTTTCCCAGCTCAGCACCAAATTCGTTTCAGTGCACCTCTTCAAGAATTGTTCCAAATGGTGTAAACACCCGTCAAACGTCTTATCAAAAATGGAGAAGTCATCCATGAAAATCTCTAGAGAGCCACCTACCATATCCGAGAATATTGCCATCATGCAACGCTGAAAGGTAGCAGGAGCGTTACACAACCCAAACGACATTCGTCTATATGTGAATGTGCCGTAAGGACAAGTGAACGTGGTCTTCTCTTGGTCATCAGGGTGAATAGGAATCTGATTGTACCCCAAGTATCCATCCAAAAAGCAATAATACTTCTGCCCCGCCAACTTCTCAACTATCTGATCTATGAAAGGCAACGGGAAGTGATCCTTTGAAGTGGCTGCATTCAACTTCCTATTGTCTATACAGACCCTCCAGCCCGTTACTGGTCTAGTTGCAATCTGACAATCTTCGGTGTTTATCACTGACACCCCAGACTTCTTAGGCACGGTCTGTGTAGGGCTGACCCACTGGCTATCAGAAATGGGGTAAATAATACCCGCATCTAACCACTTCACCACCTTCTTCTTTACCAATTCTCTCAAATTCAGATTAAGTCTACACTGTACATCCCTCGAAGGTTTTATGTCAGCCTCCGTTATGACTCTATGCATACAAATTGTAGGACATATCCCCTTAAGATCAGATATTGTCCATCCCATGGCTGCCTTATGCTTTCCCAAAACTTCAATTAACGCCTTTTCTTCCTCTTTTGTCAAATCTGAAGCTATCATTACTGGCAAACTCTCTTGTGGCCCCAGAATTACATACATAAGATGCGTTGGTAGGGCCTTGAGTTCTAGTGTGGGAGCTTGCTCCAAAGAAGGTTTAATCGACTCCGGAAGATCCTCGGGTAACTTTTCAAACTTTAATGTCCATGGAGGTTGCTTATTCTGCTTTGATCCTGTAAACTTTTCCTCTAAACTCATCAACCATCCCCATTCAGCCTTCTTTTTCTCTCAGAATGACAATGCATAACCCAATTCATCCCTGCTAGTCATTAGTCGTGCTTGTGATCCTGCTAGCTCATCAAGGTAATCAATCAAATAGCACTCTGAATCATAAGAAACATTAGGGACAGCACTGAAAACATTCAACTTTAATTTTCTATTCCCGAAAGCTAAGTCCAAAGCACCCGTCCTGCAATTAATTTGGGCATTAACAGTGGCCAAAAATGGCCTACCCAAAATGATTGCAGGCTGGTTATCCCGACTTCTCTGATCTGAATCTAACACAAGAAAGTCTACCGGGTAATAGAAATCTTCAACTTTCACGAATACATCGGTTAACATACCCCTTGGAATCTTAGTGGATCGATCAGCTAGTTGTAAAACCACATTTGTGGGTGTTAGGCTTCCTAAGTCGTGCTGATCAAATAAGTTTCCAAGAAGTATGTTAACACTTGCTCCCAAATCTAACAATGCCTTTTTAATTCTAATGTCACCAATGGTAACAGAGATAAGAGTTGAACCTGGATCCTTAAGCTGGGTGGCAATGAACTTGAGACTACATCACTTACCTGCTTCGTGAGGTTGATTTGCTTTGGCAAAACCGTGGGGTACTTGCGCTTCTGAGTACACAAATCCTTCAGAAACTTTGCATAAGCTGGAACTTGCTATAATGCTTTCACCAGTGGAATGTTGATCCTCACCTGATTGAATGTCTCCAATAGATCCTCTATTTGTGGCCCTTTCTTCCCAAACATTGGCCTATTCGAATCTTTTAGAACCGATGGGTATGGAGGTGTTGGTTCAGGCTTTGGTTGCTCTTCTTTTTCTACCTCAACTTCCTCGAACTGAACCTGCTTCATCAACTTAACCTCCTTCTCAGATTCTGAATGTGGAACGGTCTTCCCATCATCTATGATCTCCTCAACATCATTGTCCATTTCTTCCACTTCCGGCATCACCACTTTATTATCAACCTTCTTGCCACTACGCAAGGTGGTAACCTTCTGCAACTCGCTAACTTCGTTCAACTCTTCCACCTCATGTACTGATTGCTTCTCTTTGCCTTTAAAATTAGAAGGGTTGACTTGAGTTTTACTTGGTAATTTGCCTTCATCTCTTTTCGTAAGCTGATCTGCGATCTACCCCACCTGCTTTTCTGGACTGGCCATTGACTTGGTTTGCACATAAGATTGTTGCTTCAGATAATCCATAAGCTGATCCATCTTTGAGTCTTTTGGAGCTTCATGAACAACAGGTTCCTTCTCTTCCTTCGTACCAGATGATGTACCACCATATAAATTCCTACCCTGTGAATACCGATTCCCTTGGTCAAAACTGGGTTTTGCATACTCCTCAACTCTTTGATCATCTCTCCAACAAAACTTAGGGTGACGCCTCCACCCAGGATTGTAGGTTTCTAAGTGAGGGTCAAACCTATCTTGTCGTGGTCAGAATCCAGAAATCTCGCTTGCTTGCTCCCCTTGAACATGGTAGCAAAACTCTGAGGTGTGCGTATACTCCCCACACGAGACACACATCACAGCTGATCTCTGTTCTGTTTGCTCCTTTCTCATCAAGACGTCCATCTTCTTACTAAGAGCCTCCATATTTGTATTGACATCTCTTTTCCAAGCATTATCAATCCCCAACACTTGGACTCCAATCGATGTATCTGACCCAGCTTGTACCTTAGACCCCTTAGCCAGCTGTGCTAGTAATTCCCATGCTTCATCATGCTCCTTGGCCAAAAATGTACCCCCCCCCCACCCCCGAGGCTGCTGTGATCATGTTCCTACTCTCCTGACTAATACCATCAAAGAAATTCTTCACCAACATCCACTTGGGTACCTCATGGTGTGGACATGCCTGCAACATCTCATTCAATCTCTCAAAGGCCTCATGAAATTGCTCCCCCGGTTTCTGTTTAAAACCAGTAATGCTATTCCTCTTTTTTCAGTGGTTTTACTAATTGAATAAAACTCGTTGAGGAAAGGTCTCTTCATCTCCTCCCACGTACGTATAATATTTGCTGGTAAGGAAGTGAACCAATGCTTAGTTTTATCCTTAAGAGAAAAAGGGAACAATCTTAACTTGAGAGTGTCCACGGGTAGTCTTTGCACTCTATTAGCGTTGCAAATAGGTGAGAATTCGGCTAGGTGATCATATGGCTCTTCACTTTTCGTTCCATGAAACTGAGGAATGATGCTAAACAAGTGAGTCTTTATCTCCGGCTCATTCTCAACTTCACGATACTGAATCAGGGACATCACCCGGTCTGTAATGGGACTCCACAGTCCTCCTGTCATCTCCCATGTCTACGCTACATTCACTATCACTTTCAGGTTCCTCTGAATGTACGGATTGCTCTTCTGAATCAGATGTCTCCAGTGTACTTGGATTACCACTAGTCTCACTACTAGGCCAATAACCTCTATGTAACTTCCTCAATGAATGAGCTGTCCTTTCAATCTCTGTCTCGTGTTGTAGTGGAGAAGTTCGCCCAAAATAACGAGTATGCATATACCTGAGATACACAGACACACGTGAAGATTATGAACTTTGTTGTTCAGAATGTTTAAGAAATAAAAATACTGAAAATTAACTAAAATAAAAACGGAAATAACTAACTACTATAAACAATGATATTTACAGAAACAGACAATCTAAAACTACTTCAACAAGTGCTGTCATTCCCCGGCAACGACGCCATTTTGATGTACCCAGTCGTATGAGTATCAAAAACAACCCAAAAACACTATGTACAGATAGGATAAGTGGGATCAAATCCACAGGGAAAGTCAGGTTGCTAAACTAGCTTTGAAGACTATTTGGATTGAGGTTGTAATCATTTGGTTTTAATTAATAATATACTATCAATTGCTACTATTGCAATGTAACACACAAGAATTAGATTAAAGAAGTTTCACTTAAGGAGATAGGGTGTTTGCTCTATTGTTATACTAACTATGGTAATTCAGAATGTTACTGACACCATTTACATGACTTAATTTGAAATCACAACTTATGCTCTGAAGATAATGTATATGTAACATCCGGCACTAAACCAGGTTAGCAACAAAGCCCTAATATGTATTTAATAGTCAATTATAGCCTAATCAGTGGTCATTAGAAATTAATCAAGTGATTAACAAGGTTTATTAGAAAATTCAACTCAATTAGAATCAAATTCATCGGTGCGATGAATCGGGAAATCAATTAATCCGATCAATTTACGATATGAGGGATTAATTCAACTAAGTACATAATTAAATTATGATTAATGACACTAATCATACACTAATACAATTACTTAACCTTAATTATGCAAGACTAAAACAATTAATTAAAACAATGCATCCAAAAGTATTTATGAATTTACAAGAAAAGGGAAATACTAGAATACATTTCTAAATACTTTTATACAAAGAAAAGAAAAGAAAAATACCCCATAATACACTATGTAGGCCGGCCATAGAAGGACCACAAAGGACCTATGAAATAATTTTTTTACTCAACATTTCTACATCAAATCCTCCTCTTTCCTTTCATCCAAGATTTTTCACTATTATCATCACTTCACCACCTTTTCCCCCTCTATAAATAGAACCACCACTTCACTTCATTTCTCACACCTTCACAACACAAAAACCTCCCTTTCTCTCCCTCTAAAATCCGGCCAAGGCCTCAAGCCAAAGCCAAAATTGTGCAACTTTCATATTTTTGTAATTTTCAAGTGTTTTTGGGTGAAATCTTCCAAGAGTTTCAACTTCTACTTGGTTTCATCTTTCTAATACCCCAAAGTAAGTAAATACTAGCTTATATCATATTATATTTATGTTCATATAATTCTTGCATAATATATATAATCACCTACAACAACAAGTTTCATAAAAACTCAAGTTTATAAGTTTCTAGTTTTTATTTTAAGTTGTTTCTTTAAATGTGTTTATGAATATGTAAACACATTATAAAAGTGTTAATATTATGAAAACATGTGATGTATATGTGTTTTTATAACTATTATGGCTTTTATACAAGTAGTCTTTGAATAAACAACAAGAATCATAAGTTGTTGTAAGTTTATAAACTACGGATTTTCGGCAGAAAACTTATATCGACTTTGAAAAATCATAACTAATTCACAACTCAACGAAATGAGTTGATTCTTGTCTCAAAAGTTAGATCTATGTCGTAGCTATAGATCTGTAATTTTTCATAATTTATTTTGGAGTTTAAGACCTCCAGAAATTATTTAGGAAACCGAAAGTTTGACAGCTCAAAAATGGCCAGCATAGCGTTTTTAACGAGCTTTTTCACCAACCTAAACATCTCGAAAAATGGCCGTTCTTGATTCTAAAATTCCTTTGTATATAGTAGTTGAATGTCCTAGAAAACCAAAGTCTAAAACATTTTGGAGCTTGGTTAAAAACAGCCTCAAAGTAGGCCGAAAAACCTCCGAAAAAGCTGGAAAATTATATATATATAAACTTGACGTTTTAAGCAAATTTTATTTATAAACTTGTAATGTTGGGTGATTTATGACATAAAAATCAATAAATATATATATATCATCATATATTAGAGATATTAAGTCTTTATTATCATTAAGGACCTGTTTAATCTCGCTCGGTGCATCATCCTTCATTTTACGCTAAAAAGCACTTTACGCTAGTTATTACCACTACACGCTCGGTGAGTTCTCATAGCCCCTATTTTCACATTGTTATGTTTTGGGGATGAAATACATGCTTCGTTTTTATATGGACACGAAAATACTTTCATTTCTATTATGTATTACACATTGGGTTCCATTAGCTCTGATATCATGAACCGTTAATTGCATTTATTTGTAAGCGCGAATATATTGTTGATACATCTATTGGGAGTCATGTCCCCCACTCGGGTTAGTCGGTTTGGCTAACAGCGGGTGCATATATATTCAACAAACGGTATTACGTATGGGAATACTGCACAGAGCAAACTCATTACAAATTAAGCTTCGGTTGCATGATGGTTTATATGTAATACATAACAAGGGATTTATGATTTTATAAATTCAACCTCTATTATTGTTGTCCATACGAGTCAGATTTACGTGTAAACCTATGAACTCACCAACATTTTTTGTTGACGTATTTTAGCGTGTATTTTCAGGAAATTAAGGCAAGTATGCCTCGGACGTATTTTACTTTCAAGCTTCCGCATCCATGGAGTCGCATGCATATTCAATTTATCGGAGATTTAGCTGCATTATTTTGAATATTTAATTATGTAATTAAATCTATGTATTTGTGCGAACTTCATTTCCCATTTCCGACTACGTAAAACATTACTATGCTTTAAAGCTTTAACGATGTATTTTAAAAACGTCCATATAGTGGTCGTTTATTATGATTATGGCTACGCTTCCGCACTCGTCACGCCTCGCTGCCAACTGAGGTAGCAGGGTGTGACAGTATACCACTCTATTAGTTGACTTCCTCCCCTATAGAAAGTTGGCACAACCAATGACATGGATATCAACTGTTCCAGAGACACTCATTGCTTATTCAAGGTCATTCATGCAAATATGATCCAAATGGCAGTTTCCATATAAACGAATTGGCTTTCACAACAAATATTCTTAAGACAATGTATGCAACTCTATTAATTGTCTTCCCCTTTTATTGAGTTGGCACAACTAATGATATCACTATACCCTGTTATATACAATACCCGTTGTTTCACAACTATTCATTCATTCAACAATAAGATCCACAACCCCTTTTAGCACAAATGAAACTGAAATTAATTAAACATTCATTCACACCATAGTATGCAAACTTAAGAACAAACACCACAAAGTATTTAGCCAACGATAGCTTGAACTAGCATACTAACAATGATAAACATAGATGAAAACATTTAAACTGTCAATAATGTGTAAATACAATGGATTGGAATCCAAAATGCTTTTTCCATGCTTGGTCTTGTTGTTTTTCTCCTTCGGTTCGCCTCCTTCAGTTGCTCCACTGTGTGTGTAACACCAAAAATTCCAAACCCCCAAAAGTGTGGTAACCGTCTTCCTCAAAAGCACTGCCCTCTCAGCAACTGCAGCACCAACGTCTACCCCAGCGTCTGGAACACTGGGCAGAACGCCGCATCAGGCTTCTGTGACGCTCAGACTCTGTAATGCCTTTCTTTGGACGCTCTTTCGGCGTCTAGGACGCCGTCTGGGACGTCTATCATGAATTTAGCACTCCAGTCACCATTTTGCTTATTTTCTTGCCAAACAATTGAAATTATAAACTTACATTAGCAGTACAAATTTTCTTACATTTACACATTAAAACACAGCAAAAACACATAAAAATAGAAGTGATATATATCACTGATCAGGAAGCCTTCACCAAAGGGGCGGTCTTTACCCTGTGGTTCATCAGACTGTGGAGTTGGTCCTTCAACAACTGGTGGGGATGTACCTGTAGTCTCATGAGGAATAGAGACTGTAGGATGACAGTTGGTGGGCTACAACCAATAGTTTTGACACATTGTGCAGACTCAAATGGTGTAGGATAAATATGAGTGGGGGACAGTGTGGACACAGTATGGAGTGGAGAGAGGTCCTATCTTTTAATGTCGTCACACTGTTGGGAGGATGGGATAGTGGATGTGGTTGTCTCCATTTGTACAACTGGTTCCTCTTGAGAGAAACCAGAGGGCTCAGGCTGACTGTGGGTGGACAGTTGGTGGAGTGAGGCAGGCTCCACAGAGGTTGCAACACTCTCCAAGAAAGGTGGAGGTGAGGCAACAGGGTAGGCCTTTGTTACAACTTGATCCTGCTGGGCGGAACCAAGGGGACTTTGGGGGGTGGGAAGACTTGTCTTCTTTTTCTTTGTTAAGGATTTCTTTCTTAGCTTAGAGGAGGAGGGAGAAATGACAGGGTCATGGGATTGGACTGGTTGTGAGACTAGGCTAGAATCAGGTGGTATAGGCTGTTCCCTGGTTTCAGATGGCACAGAGACGCTGGCCATAGAGGTATTGGTTCAATAGATGAACTTGGGATTACAGCATGCTGCCCTCCAGTCACAGAGACAGAAGGAGTAGACTTTATCCTTTTACCTAAAACATTGGATTTTCCAGTCGGAGCAGCAGCTGGATCCACCTCCATTGTAGAAAGTCCTTCCACCAAACCAGGTAACCTCCTCTTATGTGTTCTAAGAGGAGACTCTTGAGCACTTACAGGTGTATGGAACACCATGTTTCCAATGACTGGAAACATCATAGACTTCAAGAGAGGCTGAAAGGTGTATAGAGATTCATCACAGACGTGCTTGAATATGAGATTAAAGAAGCTGGGTGCCTTACAGATGGTTCCCTGTGGTCTTGTTCCACAAAGTTCCTGAGATTGCAAAAGATCTATTTTGCCATATTTAGAGTAGTCTCATCCACTAACTGCAGAGCCACTTAGATTTCATCTCTACGGAGCTGATCAAAGGATACAACCTTATATCTCTGACTCATTACCACAGAGGTAAAGAGAAAACTTTAGGTTACTGTCGGTTCTTATCTGAAGAGACTAGCTCCAACTCTTGGCTCAGACACACCACAGCAGTGCAGCAAGTTTCTAGATCATCTGCTGATTTTCAAGTTGAGGTTTGTCATATTTTTCAACTACAGGCAGATGAAGCACCTCTTGAAGTAGAGTAGCAGAAATCTCAACATTTTTAGTATTGTTGAGGATGGTACCATGAATAACTTTTGTAGCAGGGTCATAGGAGCAGGTCTACCAAAATTTATACACCATTTCCTTATACATGACACTAGGAGTGACAGTCATGGCGTAGTGCAATAGGTGAGCTTTGAGGAACTCTACCATGGGTTCATAACCTTTTCCAATTTCATTCTTTGGGATAGTAAGATTGGCTATATAGTGGGTTTGATGGTGAGAGTAGTGTTGACTGATGTATGTTTGATAACATCTTCACCCAGAAACACAGGTACAAAGGGATTTGAGGAAGCCATTTGAGGGTTAATGGAAGTTCAACAAAGACAGACACTAAGTCTTTTTTAGAAACAGTGGCAGTGTACAGGAAGTGTGGAGGTATAGGGTCGCAATAGGGAGAGGGTAGATGAAACAGTGACGTTAGGTACATATAGGATTTGAATTTGAGAGGGTTGGTGAGATAAAAGGGCGCCTGATTTGAAAAGGGGATGACAAAACAGAACGTAACATTTACCACGTTCGCACGTGTGTCAGTCCCACTTGATCTGTTTGCTTATTTCTTAAACATGTAACAAATACTTTATTCGCAGGTAAGTAAGTTAAATAAATACAAAATTAGTTGGGACCTACACATAGTCTTTATTATATATTTTTTATTGCTTGTTTGCTTGATTAATTTGGGACCTACACATAGTCTTCAAGTTGATGCTGCATTCAAAGAATTTCTCCACAACAGCTTACAGCAGCAATATACTCAGCTTCAGTAGTTTAAGTGGACTAGAAAAAATCTGCTTCTTACTGCTCCAACTAATCAACTTGCCACCAAGTAGTTGACACCTAGCTGTTGTGCTCTTTCTATCAAGTCTATAACCTGCAAAGTCTAAATCTATGTATCAATTAAGTCAAAGCCTGAGTCTTTGGGATACCAAAGACCCAAACCTGTTGTACCCTTGAGGTATCTGAAAATTCTTTTTTCAGCAGCAAGATGTGATTCCTTAGGATCAGCTTGAAATCTAGCACACAAATAAGTTGCAAACATTATATCTGGTTTTCTAGCTGTTAAATATAGCAAGCTCCCAATCATGCCTCTGTAGGCTGTTACAGAAACAGTGACTTACCACAAGTATCAGCATTCAACTTAACATTGGTTGTCATTGGGATTTTAATGGGAGAACACTGATCAAGTTTAAATTTTTTTTTTTTTAGGAAATCTAGTGTATACTTTCTTTGATTTATAAAAATTCCATTTGAGGTTTGTTTAATCTGTAACCCTAGAAATAATGTGTGTTCACCCATCATACTCATTTCATATATAGATTTCATGAGCAATGAAAAATTTTTACAAAGTTGTTCATTAGTAGAACTAAATCCACATAAATTTGAAAAGCATAATGTCAGATTTCACTTTCTTTTAAATTGTGTGTTATCCACTTTACATCTGGAGTACCCATTGCTCATAAGGAATTCAGTAAGAATGTCATACAAAACTCTGGGGGCTTGTTTCTGACAATAAAGATCTTTGTCCAACTTAATGGCAAAACCTGGATGTTATTTGTAACATCCGGCACTAAAGCAGGTTAGCAACAATGACCTAAACTGTATTTAATAGCCAATTATAACCTAATCAGTAGTCATTAGAAATTAATCAAGTGATTAACAAGGTTTATTAGAAAATTCAACTCAATTAGAATCAAATTCATCGGTGCCATGAATCGGGAAATCAATTAATCCGATCAATTTATGATATGAGGGATTAATTCAACTAAGTACATAATTAAATTATGATTAGTGACACTAATCAAACACTAATACAATTACTTAACATTAATTATGCAAGACTAAAACAATTCATTTAAACAATGCATCTAAAAGTATTCAGAAAATTACAAGAAAAGGAAATACAAGAATACATTTCTAAATACATTTATACAAAAAAAAATATAAATACATGTATAAAACATGTATATGGCCGGCCATAGGCCATAGACATGTGGTGTATTAGAGTTTGACTTTTATTTTTTTAATATTACTTTAAACATAATCATTTTGCTAAAAGGTGCACTCAACCTCCAACATTTCATCATTTCAACTTACTTTTTCTATCTATAAATAAGACCTCATTTTCATCTTCATTTCCAGACATTCAAGATCAAAATTCTCTTCCTTTCTTCCTCTCAAAACCGGCCACAAGGGGTCCAAGAACACAAAAATTTGCAACTTTGTGTTCTTGCATTATTTCAAGCATTTTTGGTGCAACAAAGTTCAAGAACTCAAATTCTACTCATTTTCATTCTCCCAACAATTCAAAGTAAGTAATTACTAACTTATTTCATCATACATTTATGTTTATATAAGTGTTGCATAATATATATAAGCACCAACAACAACAAGTTTCATAAAAACTCAAGTTTATAAGGTTCTAGTTTTTGTTCTTAAGTTGTTTCTTTAAATGTGTTTATGAACATATGAATACATCATAAAAGTGTTAATATTATGAAAACAAGTGATATATATGTGTTTTATAACTTTTATACAAGTAGTCTTTGAATAAAAAAAACAAGAATCATAAGTTATTTCAAGTTTATAAACTGCGGATTTTCGGCAGAAATTTATATCGACTTTGAAAAATCATAACTAATTCATAACTTAACGAAATAAGTTGATTCTTGTCTCAAACGTTAGATCTATGTCTTAACAATAGATCTGGAAGTTTTCATAATTTAGTTTGGAGTTTAAGACCTCCAAAAATTATTTGGGAAACCGAGAGTTTGACAGCTCAAAAATGGCCAACATAGGGTTTTTAACGAGCTTTTTCACCAACCTAAACATCTCGAAAAATATCCGTTCTTGATTCTAAAAATCCTTTGTATGTAGTAGTTTAATGTCCTAGAAAACCAAAGCGTAAAACATTTTGGAGCTTGGTCAAAAACAGCCTCAAAGTAGGCCGAAAAACCTCCGAAAAAGCTGGAAAATTATATATATAAACTTGACGTTTTAAGTGGGTTTTACTTATAAACTTGCAATGTTGGGTGATTTAAAATATAACAACATTTATACATACAAATTATCATATATGGGAGTTATTAAATCACTTATATCATTTAGGACTCGGTTAAACGCGTCCGGTGTCATCACTCATCAACAACAAAAATCGTCGTTTTTACGATTATTTTGCCATCAACATGCGGTGAGTCTTCATAGCCCCTATTTTCACTATTTATTGGGGTGAAAATACATGCACTGTTTTCATATGGACATCAAAACTGTTTATTTTTTATATGTATTACATGTTTGGATCCATCAGCCCTCAAATCATGAACCGTTAATTGCATTTATTTGCAAGCGCGAATATATTGTGGATAGATCTATTGGGAGTCATGTCCCCCATTCGGGTTAGTTCGGGTCGGCTAACAGCGAGTGCATATATATTCAACACACGGTATTACGTATGGTAATACTGCACAGGGCAAACTCATTTTAATTAAGCTTCGGTTGCATGATGCTTTATGTAATACATACACGGAATTTATGATTTTATAAATTCAAGTCATCTGAAAATGTCCATACAACGGGTCTTTTCGCGTAAACCTATGAGCTCATCAACAATTTGTTGACGTATTTTAGCATGTATTTTCAGGTGTTTAAGACATGCACATTCCTCGGAAGTATTCAAAGGCTTCCGTTCATTTTGGAGTCGCATCATTTTCAAACTCAGAGATTTACATGCGTCTTCCTGGATAAACTAAATCGTGTATTTAAATCTTGGTATTTTAAGAACTACTTCACTGTATTTTGGTTATGTGAAACAATATTTCTATTTGAAGTTAAATCAATGTATTTTTGAAAACGTCCATATAGTGGTCGTTCGTTATGATTATGGTTACGCTTCCGCGACGTCACTCTTCGTTACCAACCGGGGCAACGGGGTGTGACATTATTCATCCTCAAAACCTGGGGGCTGCTTAACATGTACTTACTCTTGCAACTTGCCATTCAGAAATGCACTCTTCACATCCATTTGAATACCTTCATGCCATTGTGAGTAGCATATGCAAGGAACAAACGAATTGCTTCCAGCCTAGCCACTGGAGCAAATGTTTCATCATAATCAATTTCCTCTTCTTTTCTTTACCCTTGAGCTACTAGTCTTGCCTTATTTCTAATGACATGACCTTGCTCATCAATTTTATTTCTGACTACCCATTTGGTGTTAATTATAGTTTTTCCTTTGGGCATGGGGACCAGCTTCCATACTTTATTTCTTTCAAATTGATTGAGTTCTTCTTGCATGGCAGTGATCCAATTGGCATCTTTCAATGCTTCATCAATCTTATTTGGCTCCATTAAGGACACAAAACTTGCAAATATACAAAACTGTCCAAGAGTATCCCATCTTGTTTTCACACCTTTATTGATTTCACTCATTCTCCGCTCATTTGGGTGACAGCTGATCCACTTAGGATCATGTTTTAATGAAGATTCTTCTTGATCTTGCACACCAGTTTCATCATCAATAGGTATTGTAGAACACCCTTCTTGATCACCAGACACACTGACTTCTTGGGTTTGTTCATCTGTTGAAGGAGTGTCATAGGTGTTGAACACATTAGTAAGAGATTTAGGAAGATCAGCATTTATTGGTTCTAGACATGGCATAGTAACTATATCAGTGCACTTATTCACACAAGGTGAGCCAACATAGTCATCGTCATATCCACTGTGAGTAGCAGGTTCCACTTTGGATAATGTGGAAGCTTTAGAGTCTATATCTTCAGCATTTGGATGTAGAAGTTCATCAAGGCTGAAGTCTCCTAAAACTGATTTAGGATCGACTTGGAGTGAGAAATTTGCTGATTCTTCAAAGTTAACATTGATAGTTTCATCAACCACCTTTCTTATGGGATTGTATACTCTGTAGGCCTTGGAGATTGCTGAATATCCAAAAAGATTCCTTCATCAGCTTTGGGATCAAATTTTGCCAGTTGATCCCTTTGGTTCAGAATGAAGCAAGGACATCCAAACACATGGAAGTAGCTTATATTGGGCTTTCTCCCTTTGAGTAATTCATAGGGCGTTTTATTTAACCGTTTCACCACTAAGGATCTGTTTCGAGTGAAGCAGACAGTGTTGACAGCTTCTGCCCAAAATGATAAAGTGAAACCTGATGCACATATCATAGTTCTAGCAGCTTCTATGGGGGTTCTATTTCTCCTTTCAGAAACTCCATTATGTTGAGGAGTTCTTACAGCTGAAAAGTTTTGAGAAAATTCTCTTTCTTCACAGAAGTCTTTAAGAGTGTTGTTTTTTGATTTAAGTACCATGATCACTCCTGATCTGCTTTACTTACGTAGAGTTTAGAACCTCCATCTTTTTGATAAAGCCAATAATTTCACTGGTAGCCTCTCCTTTGGTCTTTAGGAAGATTACACATGTGTACCTGGAGAACTCATCAACCATTACTAAGGTGTATCTTCTTCCTCTTAGACTTGGGACATTAATAGGTCCAAACAAGTCCATATGGATTAAGAAGAGAGGTGAATCAATAGAGAAATTGTCTTGGATTTAAAAGATGTCTTTTTCTGTTTACCCTTCTCATAAGCTGAGTAGAGCTTATCCTTGCAACCTGTCATGTGGCCAGAACAACCACTGTCGAAGTACCAAACCTGGTTTGGTTGATTAACCTGGAGAGTGACATAGTGAAACATTAGTTCTTAGGGGAACTCATCAAAGGAATGAGTTCACCACCCTCATCAACATTTGTTGATGGACCACAAAGATCCATATTAGTGATTCCTATTAGGACTGTATCAATTTTGATACCTTCCTCAGTGACATTGTTATTTCCAACATTGCTTGGTTGAGCAGTTTTAGATTTATCAGAGCCACAAGGCCTTATGTCCTCAGTTTCAGGACAATCTTTGGCCATATGAGTTAACCTTCCACACCTATAGCACTTCCTCTTTTTAGGTCTTTTGGAAGAACTTTCAAAAACACATTCTAGGTTTTCTCTATTGGTCTTGACAACAGCTTTCACAAAATATTGATTTGTTTTGGAAAGACCAATAGGTTTTGTGAAAGGTTCATCTCTAGACTGTTTAGAAACAGCTTTGCGTTTGTTGTTAGAAACATCATCCTTAGAGACTTCCTTTCCCTTTTTGGGAGGACATAAATAAAAAATTGGTAGGTTTACAATCTTTTGTCCTTCCTGATTTTTAGAAAACTTATTTCCAAACTTCTCAGGTTTGATAGGGGCTTTGCCTTTGCCTTTATTGAGATTTGATGATTCTTGCACACTTATTGTTGCAGAACCATTTTGTTTGGTTTTAATTAAAGAGTTACTTTCATTTATAACCAAATTACCACTATGGTTTGAAAACTTATTTGGAACCACAGTAGCATTATTCCAAACATGATATTTACCCTTGTTGATTGTATGTTGTTTTATTTTTAAAAAAATTATTTTCCAAAAATTCAGCATTGAAAGGTGGTATAAGTTTCTTGTCGTTGGTCTTGCCTTCAGAACCTATCTTGTTGAAAGGTTTAGCAGCCTTCACTTTAGATTTGACATCTTTTCCACCAAACTGTTCATGTAGAATACATGAGCACTCAGCAGTGTGGTTTGGTGGGAAACATATTCCATCATCAAACTCCACAACTTTCACACATGAACAGTTAGTATTTTGAGGCCTGGCAAACTTGTTTATTGAAATCAATTTTCCGTTTACATTTTGTATAAACGTATTTGGAAGTTCACCAAGTGTGGATCTGTTTCTAGATTTTTTTATCTCAACAATTGAAGCTGTTGTATCAAGATCTCCTCCAAGATATGCTTGAATTTGAGCTACTATTGGCTCATGAATACATTGATTTACTCTCTTAGCAGAACGGCACCAAGAGTCAACAATCTTTTGGATCTTGGAATTCTTTAAGTCTGTTTCTATATTCTCTTCTAATAATACAGTGTTGATGTGTTTTACCTCATCAAGTTTAGTTTTCAACTATTGAAAACTGTCAAGTTCATTAATTTAAGTTCAAGATCATTTTTATAATTTTGAAATATCTGACTTTAGAACGTTTTGCTTTTCAACAGCAGCTTTGAGATCTTCAAACAGATTGTCAAAAATTTTCTATTTTTCCTCAAATTGCAATCTTTAAAATTATGTACCTTATATATCATTGTAGGATTCCAGTTTTTCAAAGAGCTAAGAGTGTCAGCTTCAGCTAGATCTTGTTTGAAACTGCTGGATGAGGAGCCAACAACTTTAGACACACAGTCTGTAGCTATATGACCAGTTTTGCCATATTTAAAGCACTCAGCCTTAGATATATCAAATGCTTTCTTTTTTATGGCACTTGATTCTTTTGTAGGATCCTTGTTCCAAACTTTTTATGTTGAACTTTTTGACAAGCATTGCAATCATCCGCTCATCATCAAGTTCACCAAAATCTTCATTCTCCTCTTCATCCTCAGAAGTGGCCTCTAGGTTCTCCTCAGCATGAGAATCAGCCTATGTGAACACACCACACACCTAATTCATATTATGCCTTACATCAGCAACTAAGGCTAAACCTTTCTTAGATATTTCCAAGGCATTTCTCTTTTGAAGCCTTGATTTACTAGATCCATGCCTTTTAGGGTGCCTGAGTTTCTTAGTATAGCTAAAAAAGAGTTCCATTCTTCAGGTAGAATATCCAAGAACTTTTCACCAATGTTAGATTGTCCTTAGTGATTCCAACAGCTTTGAGATCATTTATTAGAGTAGTGAACCTGGTGTAGGTTTCAATAAGGCTCTCCTTTGGCTCAACAAAGAACAACTCATATTGTCTAACAAGATTATTGATCCTGTTATCCAATGTGATAGTGGGACCATCATAGACGGTACATAAAGTATCTCACATTTCTTTGGCTGTCTTTAGTTTCTTAACCTATTTTAATACATCATCAGGAAGAGATATCATGATATTGTTCCTGGCTTTTGCATCAAGAGCAACTAGTCTCTTGTCTTCATCAGACCAATGAGCTTTAGCTTTTTCAATAGTTCTGGCTTCAGGAACAGCACCTTCTGCAGTTGGGGTGATGGTAGTGGCAGCGTTAGGCACATAGGGACCTTCTATCACCATTTCTAGAAGTTGTACATCCATATTCTCCATGTAGAGCATCATCTTGCACTTCCTGCCAGAGAAGTTTAGATGATTTAAGGGTTTAGCCATTGAACCATTGTCATAGTAAGATGAGGAGTTAGAAGCAGAGTTTTCCATAATGGGAAGATGGAAAGGAATGTGAGAGATCAAGAATTAACACACACTGTAACACTGCTCTAATACCAGTTGTAGGTCCCAAAACGTCTTCCAAGTATCTTTAGATTAACTATAGAGGGAGGTGAATACAATTTATACTTATCACACAGGTTTTTTTTCAATGTTTGTAAGTATATATTAGCAATTATTAAGATTGCAAAAAGATCAAAACATAGTTGACAGATATGAACAACAGATTTTAACTAGTTTTAGACACACTCAAACTAGTTACAATGATATGACTCACTAAGGTTCACTCACTGTTTACACACTCAATGTTTACAAGACACATAATGATGAGGTTGGGGAAATTGAACAGCTTAGACACACTATACTTTTTCACTCAAGTTAAACTAAACGTGCATCCATGAAAAACACATTTTCTTTTTGCACTCACGTTTTTTGTTTTTATATGTCTCTGTTAGTTTTCTCTCCTTGGAAGCTTCAGATCAAGACCCGCACTTTAATGAATAGGCTTCTAGTTATCTTATATTAGGACCCATTATTCTGCTTGTCGGTTGTGCTTAAACCGACATGTTTTGCTTCTGTGCACTCAGCTCAGGACCCGGTCTAAACACTTCATGTTTTCTGAACAACTCGGTTTAAAACACGGTTCACACTTTAATTTCCGATGGATTTATTTAATGCCCATAGATTTTCATGTATGCAATTTTCTTTTCAAGCAAAATCCATCTGGTATATGAATTCGGGTTGCTCAAAACACATGACTGGGAGGAGAGAGTTACTGTCTAACATTGTAGAACAGTATTGTGGGATAGTAAAGTTCGGAAATGACAATCATGCTCAAATCAAATGATATGAGGATTTACTCTTAAATATTCTAATCATCAAGGATATCGACTATGTTGACGGGTTATCACATAATCTATTTAGCATAGGGCAACTCTGTGATAAGGGGCTAGAGGTCACATTTAGGGCTAAGAACTGTAGTGTAAGAGCATTGATGGAAAAGAGATTTCAAAAGGTTCCAGAAACTCAAACCTTTACACCATAGACGTAGCTAAGCTTATGGTAAGGATAGCGTCTGCCTATTATCAAAAGCCTCATCAAAAGACCCTTAGTTGTGGCACCGAAGGTTATCCCATCTGAACTTCGAGAATATAAACAAGCTCGCTTCGAAACAACTGGTTAAGGGACTCCCAGAAACTTCGCTATGAAAAGGATCATCTGTGTGGAGCGTGTGAGAAAGGAAAGATGAAAAGATCATCTCACAAGCCAAAACCCAAACCATTATCAAAAAGAGTGTTGGAGTTACTTCATATGGATTTATGTGGTCCCGTGCAAATGCAAAGCATAAATGGGAAGTAATACGTGTTGGTTATCGTTGACGACTATTCACGATATACCTGGGTTAAATTCTTGCAATCCAAGGATGAGACAGCTCAAGAAATCATAGACTTCATCAATAGTGTCGAAACGCGACAGCAGCTGTCTATACAATCAATCCAATCTGACAACGACACAGAATTCAAGAACTCGGTAGTTGAGAGCTTCTTTCGATCCAAAGGTATTCATCATCAGTTTTCAGCTTCTTAAACACCTCAACAGAATGGAATTGTTGAGAGGCGTAACTGTACCCTCATGGAAGCCGCACACACAATGCTGACCTACTCAAAGCTACCTCCGTTCTTGTGGGCTGAAACTTTGTCAACAGCTTGCTACACGCAAAATCGTCCAATAATCCATAAGCGCTTCAATAAAAATCCTTACGAACTCTTTTTTAATAAAGTTCCTTATATCAAGTACTTACGAGTGTTTGGTTGCAGGTGCGACGTGCTAAACGACAAGGACAACCTCGGGAAGTTCAACGAGAAGGCGGATGAAGAGATCTTCATTGGATACTCATCCAATACGAAGGCATATCGCGCATTCAGTCAATGAGAGTGTGCATGTCACATTCGATTAAATGGCTGAACTGGCTCCAGAAGATGACCAATCCGGAACTCGCATTACACCAATGCCTCGAGACTCATCTCAATCTTCTTCTTTCTCTACTTCTACTTATTTAATTTATTTGATCCGTTTTAAGTAGAATTTTTTGGTTCTAGTGCTAATCCTTCTCCTGTTTCTTCTTTTGTAGTTAACACATCCTCCAATGATTCAACTACTTAACCAACATCATGAGATCCACCAATCCTTACACCTATCCTCACACCATCCACTTCATCACCTCCACCTTCCACTTCAGCCACAGACACATCTCTAGTTGAATCCACTCCTATAATACCCTCACACATAGTTCCAAACATTATGCCTCTAGATGATCAAGCCGAACCTGAACCGAAACCAGTGGTACCTTTACCTGAAACCATCGACCATTACACTTCATCCATCCCCACACTCACCACTGAGATTCCATCACATTCACCCCTTCCACACGAGACAAAATGGACCCGGAGTCACCCAACCGAACAAATCATTTTTGACATCTCTGACGGGGTCCAAACTCGGAGGGCGTCTGCTAATGAATGTCTCTTTGTGTCATTCCTTAGCATGATAGGGCCTGCTCGTGTGGATGAAGCTTTGAAAGACCCAGACTGGATTGTAGCGATGCAAGAAGAACTCAATGGGTGACAGACCATTTCTTATATCAAAACGGCCTTAACAGAAGATGAAAGATTCAAAGTTGACATTCCTCTTTTGGTTAAAGCCTTCTGCAACAAAGACAAAAAGAAAATGACAAAGATTCTGCCACATGAAGACAAGTTAGCTTTATCAGAATGTGCAGAAAAGTTGTTTTGTCTTTTTTGAAAGACATCACACTATCTCATCGTCCAATGAAGAAGCCTCACTGAGATTCTCAGCGAGAGTACAAAAGGAAGCTTCTAAGGATTGTGAGATAACCAAGAGTGAGAAATTCAGATCGTGCATAAAAGTGTGTTTTTCATGCATGCAAGTCTGCTTGAATAAAACAGTAACGTGTGTCCACGCTGTTCTTATTCAAGCTGTCCATATGTGTCTTGTAAACAGTGAGTTCATCTTAGTGAGTGTCTTCATTGTATCTAGTCTGAGTGTGCTCTAGACTAATTAAACATATGTTGTATCTGTCATCTCAGTTTGAACCTTTCTGCAGTCAAGCTTGTTTGTAATTAACACTTGTTGATAATATACACAAACATTGAGAAAAGAGTGTTAAGTTTTAATTTGCTGTATTCACCCCCCCCCCCCTCTACAGCTTAGAACAATACACTAGGGAAACCTTTTGGGACCTACACTCACAACTGTCAGCTTAATCTTTCCATTCTCTGCCATGAAGCTGAGGATATCACTTTCGATATACTCAAAGGCCACCCCATCTTCTATGCCTTAAGCACCGACATCTCTATTCCAATCATCTATCTACAACAATTCTGGAACCACCTAACCTTCATTAATGAGGCAGAACCTCATTTCACAACCATCATAGACTCTGTTCCCATCAAGCTCACCCTTCAAGCCATCCGCCATATTCTATGCCTTCCCGCTGAAAATTTCTCACTCAACAAATACGTTTTTGCACCTATCCCATCATTTGCCCAAACCTTACAAGAGATACTATCTATTGGCTACGATGGCAACCATTCCAAGCCATCGTAATTTAGGACCAAGCAACTCCAGTCTCACTGGAGGGTCTTCTTCGATGTGAACAACAAGTGCGTTAATGGAATGCACTCATGCCATGATTCGACCTCAATTCAAGTGCTTGCTATGTTTTCTGCATTTGCTCATGACCGACACTTCGACTACGTAGAAATTATATTTGGGGAGCTAAAGAGTGCAGTTCTGGACAGAGGAACCAAAAGAGAAAGGAAGTTCATCCCATTTCAACGGTTTCTTCAGCTATTTATACAATTTTCCATGGACAACGACGATGATATCGATGAGCGTCCAGAGGCTGGTGTGTATCAGACTGTTGCGCTTTAACGAGCCAAGATTCCTACTGACACTGCCATTGTCCCGGTCATGGACATTCCACTTTCACTGTTATATCTGGCAGACTAAACTGGAGAAAGGGTCAGGGATTACTTCAGGATCGTGTATCTGTCTGAGGCTCGGTCAGAACCGACTGAGCTTAACCAATCCGAAGGTGAGGCTCATATGAGTGAGGAAGAGGGTGTTGAGGCAGCGATACAATAAATAATTGGTACTGGGTAGAGGGTGGTCTTTATAGAGAGGGAGGGAGTCGTAAGTGAGCAGACAGAGACGGTAGATTCTGAAAGAACCATCTATGACCTAATGAGGGCAGATAGAACAATTTCTGAGAGAGTCTAAAGCCCTATTAGCCGGACACACTAGCATAAGGCCACTAGACCAGTGGTCGAAGAAACCCTCATCATCCACTCAGGGTCCCCTCAAAAGGATCCTAATTCATTCCACTGGGAAATTGCACAAACATCATCACCCTCTCGCACGGAGAGATGTGATGTTGAAATAGGTCACTCGCCACCCCGAATGACCGACCATCCAATGATAATAGCTCACACCCGACCCCAAATCAAGATGCACGATGCATTCGTGACGTTCACACCAGTCGCCTCAAACAACTTCCGTATCTGCACTCCAAACGGGGGAGGCAGAGAGGATGGAATGAAGACCTGAGGCTGAAACACAAACGCCGTCAGTTTCAAGTCATCCTGGGATTACTCTCGACTTGTTAACAGCAGCTCTCTGTGCTGCCGAATTCATTTCTAGGGCTAACCTGGACGCCCTCAAGGCGTCTTCTGAGAGCAACATACCGTCCTTTTCTCATATCTGAAAGGTAAGGGTGTTGCAACTCAGGAGTTGCCACCAGGAACCCCATTAGTCCAAGCGCACATAGCCGACCTCTCTGATCAGGTAGAAAGCCTCAAAAGGCTCGTGCTACAAGTCCAAGATCTGTTGAACAACCGATTAGATCGCCTGGAATCGGCAGTGATCGAACTGCAATGCAGACCTCAGGGTGAATCATAAAAGCGAAAACAAATGATCAGGACGATCCTGATCATCCTAAGGGGGAGAAATGCCCTAGGACCCAGTCTGAGGGAGATATGCAGGTAATAGAAGGAGTGGAAGCTGAACAAGTTGGGGAAAGCAGATCAGGGGCTCCTGGTGGGTTAACAGAAGAAGAGCTAAAATTGACCATGGTAGTATTCGAGCATCCATCAAATAATGTTGAGATCATATTAGCGTCCGACTCAAACTCTGATATCGATCAAGACTATCCTTTGATAACACCTAACCCAGAGCCAAAGTCAGCTCAAAAGCCTTCATCTTCATTTGACTTCCTGAATTCTTCTACCCATGTACCCCAATAAGAAATTCTGTCATCAATAAAGGCTCCTACACCTACTCCAATAGAAACCCCTCAAGTCCAAGAAATCCCAACAGTCCAAACCTAAACTGCAGAGTCATCAGGATCTAGAACCGTCGATTGCTTTGAAACAAGGCCTGAAATGACTCCCACGCATGACAGAAATGATCTGTAGTGGGTTAATTGGTATTCAAAGGGCAAAGTTCATACAATGACTGCACAAGAAAAAGAAGCCCAAAGACATGACCATCGAGGTCATATTTACAAATTGCTTGAAGCTCCTCCTGCTGAGATAGGGGAACCACTGGTACAGGGACTGAAAGATTTTTTGATGAACTTTCCGGCTGAAGAATTCCAACGTCCTTATCTTGGGTAAAGATTTAAATGGTGTTCAAAAAGAAGCCAGGATCATATAGCATACACTTATTGATGATTCTCAGTGATGCATCCAGGGCCGAACAAGCCGAAAACAATCAAATGATGTTGAGAGATAAAATACCAAAAGCTGAGTCCTTGTTCAAGTCAAAAATTTAAAAGATCAACTCCATCCATATGTATAAGTGGACCCATCTGTTAACTCCCATGTTCGAAGTCCTTAGAGAACACAGGTCAACACAGTATATACATGAGTGTGACCTAGATTTCGCAAACATTGATGAGATTGAGACCCTTCATAATAAGCTGACAAATAAAAGCAAAAGGCGTCTAACTCATGTCACTTCCGTTGCAGCCTTAACCAGGAACATGAATCGGCGATCAATCATAATGTGCTTAAGGGATTTATAGATAGCTATCGAGAGCTTTTCTTTTTTTTTATTGTCATTCTCATCATACATGTACGCTGTAGTTACTTCCGAGAGCCAGTGTAGCGGAGTGCTCCCTATCCTATTACTCATCTATAGGGCTATCACCCTAGCTTTCCCTGTCTCTGCCTTTCTTTCCTAGTCCTGAGTTTCAATAGACTCTCTTTCTTTCAGCAGAAGCACTGGACGACTTGACTCGGCAATAGATTCATCTTAGGCGGTAAGCGAAGGAACTGTAGGGCTTAGGGCAGCGAGTGAGCCTCGGATTTTTCTTCAATAGGCTCTAGGGGAGGTGAGAAGAGAGCCAATAGCTATTATAGAAGGACTTAACAATTCATGGAAGAAAGACATGAAATGCTAGAAACATGGAATCTATGAATGAGCTCTTTCGTCTAAGCCTAGAACTATGCAAGATGGTCAAAGTAGGTCTTAAGGCTCCAGATTAAAATAGTTTTCTCCTTGACCACCATCCAATGTATAGTTCAAGAATGGACACAAATGGTTCATGCGCGTTGAGGAATTGCCTTGTTATTCCGACCGTACACTTTGATTGGTAAGAGCCAAGCTCAACAAGAGATTGCAAGAAGATGATGCTCAACCAATCTCAGAGTTTAAAATAAGACCTAAAGAGATACAAGACATTCTCAGCGCCATAGAACTGATCAATGATAGGCTGCACATCAGGTAAGTGACCAGAAGATTCGACGTCATCCTTGGCCTTAGAGAAAGTGCTTAACATTGCTGTTATCCTCCGCATTGATTGAAAGGGGGAGATTGTTAGACATTAAATTTCGATTCTGTGGAATTTTATTTTGTAATAGTTCGTATGTTTTATTTTCATGTAATGTTATTTATTTCTATTGTAATTTTATTATTGCTTTTAGAAGTTGAAGGGGCTTAGTGTCATTATCTCAAAGTTGATTTAATTATGTTTCCCATAACTTTTGTCATATTATCATTTGAAGCAAATATACGGCCGCCGCTTTTTCACATCATTCTCTCAATATTCATATTCTTAAATCGTGTGATTTCATTCTTTTTGCTTTGGATATTGTGTTGATATTGATATTGTGCACTGATTATACTATAGGGACGTTTCTACATCTTCTATTTTATATGCATTCAGATGATTTTAGTGAAGCTTCTTCATTGGTTGTAGAGAAAGCGAGAATGTCTTGTAATGGGACAATTTTGCTTTTCTGCACCAGGACAAATATGACAAAAGTAGTTTTGTCTTCTTACTGCATAAACTTTGTCTTTTCATTTTTATCTCTGTCGTCCTTAGCTTTACCCCAAATAGGAATGTCAACTAGTGAACTTTATTCTTCCTTGTAAAGCCATTTTGGTATAAGAAATGGTCTGTCACTCATTTTAGAAATCCTTTTTGTCTTCATACATCAGAACAGCTTTGGCAGATAAACAGTAGCTTTGATTTTCCACATAGAAGCTAAGGCTGATCTCAACCTTCAAAACTTTGTATGAAGATCTGGAAAAATATTCTATGAAGTGTTAGCCCTGCCCACAAGGAACAGGTCCTATTCACAAAGAACAGAACACTTAACCATGCCTAAACTGTCCAACAAACATGGACAGCTTAGACATAATCTGTCAAACCTGTCCAACAGATTTGTATAGTTTTGACAAACTGCCAAGTTATAACTAATGTAACAGTGTAACACAGAGTTGGGCTGATTTTGAAATCACTTATCAGGTTTAATTGAGGAATTAAAAAGCCTTCAAATCTCCCCTTAGGTGTAACAATCAGCTTTGATTAGAATTCTCCCCCTATGATATTGAGCAGGTTTGATTGAGGCCTTTTTATGCCTAACAGAATAAAATCTTGGAGAAATTCAGGTTTTTTTTTATCCTTTTGATACTCATATATTTACAGATTATTCAATGTCAACTTTTACTACAAGTCTAGATTTTTAACGTGGTAAACTTATAGCATACAATAAGTCTTGAAAATTTATACAACTATTAAAAACCTGCTGAAAATTCAAATTATACAGATTATTAATTTTCTATTAACTTCTTGAAGTTAAAATAATTATGTTTTGTAAATAAACATTTTTTAAAATAAATATGTTTTGAAAATAAACCTATTTTTAAAAACATTAATCCTACATACCAAAAAATTTTAATGTCTAAAATGGATCAATCATGAAAGTTGGTTGACATTTATGATATTTTCGAATTATGAAATATGTAAGATGGATATAAGGTCACAAATTATCAATACCATATAATGGTTGCCAAATTACTATAATGGACAAATGTCGAATGAACCTTATGCCAAAAGTGTACATTTATACATTAATCCAAAATTAGTAAAAGAACATTTAAAGTAAGAATTGACGAGAACATTTTACATGTAGAAACACAATACAAAAATGAAGACTATTTACATCAATCAAATCTTGCATGTTTTGTAATCCTATTATTTAAATCAGAGCATTTTACAATTTTGGTTGGTATTCCTAAACCTACTATTATTAAAACTATTTCTAGAATCTATTATAGTCAATATCACCCAAAATTAGAAAAAATGTATACTGAATATGTTATCGGCGTAAATTCCTACATTTGTTGATTGCAATGGTCTTGAAGGATAAACTTCAATTCTGGCCTTCTCTCTGAAATACAAAAGGCAACAATTTGAAAGGTTTAGCAGATAAGTCAAACGATCGTTAGAGTAAATTTAGGTTCACTATAAATAGATTAAATTCAACCTAGTGTGTCGTATCCAACAAATTTTAATGGTTCTATTAAAATACAATTTACATTAATATCATTGTAACTCAATGTATTATGGAATATTAATAGCATCCATTTAAAGCATGAACTTAACAGGTCGTTATGACAAAGCTAAAATTCTGATTTAGACACATTTTAATGTGAATCTGCCTTTTTCAGATAATAGTAATTAAACTGTATATGGGAAGAACTAAGAATCTAAAGCAATAAAATGATCAAACACACAATACAATAAATATAGTACTAATTTGATTGCAAATTCACTTCATTTTGTACTAATTGTGTTACAGACCACCTCAGAGGTCAATGAAGAAGCTACAAATGTAGTCGTTAGTTCTTCTGATGATGAGGTACAAGTATTATTATTTACGTTTCACCACTTATCTACAATTAATACACCGAGAAGCATGATCTATAACTATTTATATATTAGTACAGAATCTAGTGGATTGGGATGGAAACCCCATATCCCGAGAAGCATGGGTTAGACATGACGCTTTAATCGTTTTGTCTTTAGATGATGATGTACAAGTCATATTATTTACATTTATAGTTGTATTAAATTTTCAACGCTTAATATTAACTACTTGATTGCCTTATATTATAGAATGTGGCAAATCATGATGAAAAAACAGTGATTTTTTTTTCATCGGATGATGAGGTAAACGACATGATAATTTAATTTTCAATTATCAACTTATGGATGTCTTGTATTATATATTCATTACAGAGTGTGGTAGACTCGGAAGAAACTGATGAGATATGGTCCACTGAAGAGATGTGGTCAGAGGTAGAAACTGAGTTGGGTTATATTAGAACATTAACTTAAAAATATAACACTCATTCGTTATATGATAATGTAAATTTTATGTTCTTTTAATTAAAGTGTATTACAAAGTTATTCACACTAAAAAAAACTTCCTTATTTGGATTCAATATTAATCTAAACTTTGATGAACTGGAATTAGAATCAGATTAGCCAAGACCCGCTTCAAGATGTTGAAGACATGTGGCTAGAATTAGAAGATGAGTTAGCGACAATCTCCTCAGATGAATCGGTAAACGTTATTTTAAACACTTGCAGTATTTTAAATTGATTATAATTCATAAATAGTTTCTTGGGTGTTAATTAATATAATATATTGACATAAACTTTATATACTGCAGGAGAATCTGTCCATGAGATGTATAACACGCTGAAAGAGCAACCAAGTCTCAAATTTAAGTTGCAATAGACCTTATCAACTCATTAATGAATCAGAGTCTAAAAACGTCTTTGAAAATCAGTAAAAGTTTAAATGTAGTTATAGTCTAGGGTACTAATGCAACCTAGTTCACTATAACTATGGCTCTGATACCAATCTATCACACCCTGCTATCCCGGTTGGCGGCGAGGCATGACGGGATGCGGAAGCGTAACCATAGTAATAACGAATGACCACTATATGGACGTTTGCAAAAATACATCCGTCTAAGATGATATATAAAGTATTGATTTTACAGACCAGTAAGTGTAATAAATGTTTAACAAAATACAGATATTTAAATGCATAATTAAATGTCTTCAATAATGCATGTAAAATCTCTGAAGGATGTGACTCCAAGAATGCGGAAGCCTATGGGCATGTCTGATTCAAAACAGGACTTAGTTACCTGAAAATACATGCTAAATGACGTCAACAAATTGTTGGTGAGTTCATAGGTTTACACGATAGAAGACTTGTATGGACATAAATGAGTTGAGTTAATAAAACATAAATTCCATGTATGTATTACATAAACCATCATGCAACTGAAACTTAATTAAAATGAGTTTGCCTTGTGTAGTATCCCTGACTGTAATACCGTTTATTGAATATATATGCACCCGCTGTTAGCCGAGCCGAACTAACACGAATGGGGGCATTACTCCTGATAGATCTATCCACAATGTATTCGCGCTTTAAAATAAATGTAATTAACGGTTCATAATATGAGGGCCGATGGATCCACGCAAACACATGTGTAATACATATAAGAAATAAACGGTTTTGATGTCCATATGAAAAACAAAGCATGTATTTCCACCCCAATAGATAATGAAAATAGGGGCTATAAAGACTCACCTTGTTGATTTGATGATACTTGATCTGAGTTGAAACGGAGTTATAGTGTCGAAACTTGAGGACTTCCTATGGTTTTCACGAGTTCGGATTAATATTGATATAGTATGTCTTCGAATATTTTATACAAAATATTTATGTGAAACTTGATGTGTATAAAAAATTTTATATATCTATATAATGGTGTATAAATATTTCTATGTAGTTATAAAATGATGTTGATCGGTATATATATATATATAAATAATTTATTTCTCGTAGAAAATAACTTAAGCCTTTTGGTTTTTAAATGATTTTTAGCCGATAGATATTATATATATACATATATATATATATAGATAGATATATATATCTATAGATATATTACACATATTTATTTTATAATATCCCTATCGAGATAAATATTTATGTATATATTTCTATGTGTGTGTGTGTATATATATATATATATATATATATATATATATATATATATATATATATATATATATATATATATATATATATATATATATATATATGGACGTAATATGTGACATTCATATGTTCTACAAAAAATATATACATTTGTTTAATAGAAAGTGTTGCATGAAAAATATTTGTATGATGTTATTTGCATGCATAAATTCATAAATAGAGTAGTATTGAAAGAATACTTACAAAAATAGATTTTCTTAAAATTTTAGGAGGAACTATTGAGGAAATTTTAAAAAAAGAGAAGACTTGGAATTTTTTGTGTTGGTGTATTTTTAGAATAGAACCGATGGGTTCTATTTATAAGAGGTGAAAATGGATTAAAAAAAAGGGATAATAATAAATAAAATTTTTGTTATGATGAAATAAAAGGTAATTTCGGTTGAGTGTTGGCTAAAAAGTCATGGCCGATTAAAAAGGTGTCATGATTGTGTTTTTAGTAATGTGTTTATTATTAAAATAATGAAAGTTAAAAGCTATCTTATTCTTTTATAGGGATATGTTGGCTGGAAAGTGACAAATGATGTTACTTTTCAATTATTTTAATATTAAAAAGTACAAAAACGTTTGAAAATTCATTATTTTCAATTTAAATAATCTGGCACTATTCATCCCAGTTTGGCTCTATTCGTCCGAGTTTGGTACTATTCATCCGAGTTCGGTAAACCAAGTTTTTGCTTACTTGGTTCTGAGCCAGTGGTTACAAGACCCTCCAGTGAGACTGGAGTTGCTTGGTCTGAATTCCAATGGCTTGGAAAGGTTGCCGTCATAGCCAATAGATAGTATCTCTTGTAAGGTTTGGGCAGGTGATGGGATAGGTGCAAATGCGTATTTGTTGAGTGAGAAATTTTCAGCGGGAAGGCATAGAATATGGCGGATGGTTTGAAGGGTGAGCTTGATGGGAACAGAGTCTATGATGGTTGTGAAATGAGGTTCTGCCTCATTAATGAAGGTAAGGTGGTGCCAGAATTGTTATAGATAGATGATTGGAATAGAGATGGCAGTGGTTCTGGCATAGAAGATGGGGTGGCCTTTGAGGATATCAAAAGTGATTTCCTCGGCTTCATGGCGGAGAATGGAAAGATCAAGCTGCCAGTTGTGAGGGGCAAACTCGGTGAATTGGGCAGATGGGAGAAGAGTTTCCTCTGGCAGCTGGGCGTTGTTGTTTGGAATGGGAGGATGGGGAATGGTTAGGGTAATCTGAGGATCCATATGTCCTGTAAAAATGCAACACAGTTAGTTTATCAGACTTGTATAGAAATGATACATTTATATTCTAAGTGGAAGTCACTCGAATTTCCGGTGGATCCGAGTTCGGTACTTAGGCAAATCATCAGTTAATGTGTTCATGCACATGCAAACGTGAACAATTCAAAAATGTCATAAAAATGCATGAAAATGTAGATCCTAATGCTAAAAGTGATAAGAAACATTTTATATAACTACACTAACATAAAATGAACTAATTTACTAACCTAAAAATGCAAAAATCAGTGTTTAAAAACCCATAAAATTTTGAAAATCTAAAAACCGTGATATGAAGTTAGAATGTAAAATAAATTAAGAGAGATGTTACCTGGTGGTAGATGAGTGGAAAAATGCAAGAAAAAGTGAAGAAATCAACTGAAAATAGAGCTTGGATGCTTGAAATGGCGGTGACAATGGCGGTAGGGGGGGGGGGTGAGCGTCGGAGACGTCGGAGAGAGAGAGAGAGAGAGGAGGAGAGAGAGAGAGAGAGAGAGAGAGAGAGAGAGAGAGAGAGAGAGAGAGAGAGAGAGAGAGATGAGGAGATGAAGAAGTTGCGTAAAGGAAAAGACACTGATACCGCCTATTTATACAGGCGGATCGGGTCGGGTTGGTCAAAAAGGTCTGCGTGTGTGATCATATGGGCCAACCGATTGCAATAAAATTTTTTGGCTTAAAGAATTCAAACTTAAACACAATAAAATAAACTAGGAGCTCAATAAAAATCTTATGAGGTTTTCTTTTTATAAAATAATAAGGCATAATCAAAGTTAACTAAACTCAACAAAATAACTAAACTCAACATCATTTTCATTTACCTATTAACAAAAAAAAGGGAAATAAGAACTAAAAATTATTTTTGAGTTTCTCATTTAAACTATACTTAATAAAAATTATCTAAGACATAAAATAAAATCTTTTTGAGTTTTTTGATAATTTAAGACAAGCAAACATACTAGATAAAACATAAAATCTTTTTGTGTTTTTCTGAGATATTGGCTAAAAATTAACCTATGAATAACATACGAGAAAATAAAAACTAAATTGATGTACACTAAACATCCTAATTTTACTCCCCCTTTATTAAAGACTTATCCTTTTAGATCTAATCCATAAAACCTTTTTACCCTTTGAATTACCGACAAACCTGGATATAATCAGCGTCCCACTCAACTTTGAACAATTCACATAGCAATTTTCAGGATCATTAATTATTAAAAATATACATAGATGAAAAATTAATAACATAATTTTGTGACATAACCATTAAATTTAAATAACAGATATGTTTTAAATAAAGGAATTTCAAACAAAATATAATTATTTAGAAAATATTTGGAATTTAACTAGAAGGTGGATTCTGTTGGAATTAGTGTCCAAGTCACAACTAATTTGTAAATATATTGTTATCAGGCTGGATCCATTTTAGGTAAATGCAATGAATAGTAAAGAGAAGGTAACTAACTGAAAAATATAATGTTAATTAGTTTGTTAATTTATTATGTTTACTAAATTAATTGGAAACTAAATAATTTATTATATTTGATTAATGGGTTAGTTTGTTAATTTATTAATAATTAATAAATTAACCGGAAGCTAATAGAATTAATTGAGGAAGTACAGGGGCCAAACTTCAATTAGTTGATAGTCAACAGGGCACCCCTTAATCCTAGTTAAGGGGGGACCGGCCCTTGAACCCATCCCACACGGGTTTGGGGGTCAATTTCTAGGGTTTCTCAACCCCTATAAATAGGGAGCCATTGTCTGCTTCATTCATCGCTCATTCAATTCTAAGTTATCTGACGATCACAAGGGATACCAGTTTTTTGGACTATGAGATCTGAGCTTAGAAAAATTATAGTTATTTTCTCTTTTGTTCATTGGGTGTGAACAACTAAAGGCGTTCTACCTTTAGACGCTTGGCATCCGGTTCAGAGGCTGTTTGTGGAAGCGTTTTTCGTGGAGAAAATTACGAATTTTCTCAAGGTTGATTTTTATTGTTCATCTTTTTATTTTATAATTTGTTGTTTAGCTTGTTTGGTTAGATCATTTAAGGTTTTACATTCTTGCATGGTTAGGTTATTTAATTTTCCGCTAAGTATTAAATTAACGTAGCAAGGGTATAGAAAACCCATTAGTGGTATCAGAAACAGGTTAACCTAACGAGCTTTGCACTAATTTTGATGCATAAATTTCGAAAATTAGTTTAATAATTTCGAAAATTTGTATATAATTATTTTCGGATTTTTTTAATTTTTTTAAATTGAGTTTTGTTTTTTAAATTAAATTCTTTAAATTTAAAAATTAATGTTTTAAAAGTTTGAATAGTATCCGAAAATTATTTTAATACATTTATCCGAAATATTTATAAATTTTTGGAAGTTTTTGATAATTAGTTTAATTTTAAATAGTTTTTAATACTAAATTAATTATTTAAATTTGAAAAATTGTTTTTCAAATATTTTTCAAAGATTTCGGAAATTTTAAAAGGATAATTCCGATTTATTAAATAAATTATTATTTTAAATTATTGAATTTTGTTAATTTAATTAAGGATTTTAGATAAAAATGCCTTAATGATAAGCTTGATTTTCTAGGTTTATCCTAAATCCTATTTATCTAGTAGTTGCCTTATTTTAAATTAAGTGTTTATCCTAAAGGTTTTAGAAAATTATAATTTATTAGGATAAACTTGTATTATCATAGGTTTAAATTTTGAGGATTTATATGGTTATATATATAGGTTTCGCATTTAATATATATAGTTAATAATTAAAAGTTTCTTATTTAATCTATTTATTAAAACTGAAAATATACATATAAATATAAATATTAATTTAAACCCTAATATTTTAAATTGTTTAAAATATACCCTGTATTTTAAAATGTTTAAAATAGACCCTTTAATTTTAAAAGTTTAAAATTAAACCCCTAAGATTTAAAAGAATATATATATATATATATATATATATATATATATATATATATATATATATATATATATATATATATATATATATATATATATATATATATATATATATATATATATATATATATATATATATATATATATAATTTAAATCTAATTACATCATCAGTCAATTGATAAATCGGCTCACCCATAGTGAACAAACTATAAACGAGGTATAAGGCGGGTTGCTCTACTTCCCTAAAGGAGTAGGTTTTTAAAAGGCTTCACGCTGACCTGCCTCCTCCGCTTTGCTATGCGTTCAATGGAGCTACCGAGGAATTTTGATAGGATGATGTTCAGATTAAAACTATAATCTAAAGTACTAAAAGAAAATTCCGTTTTAGATATATCAAAAGTGAATTAGTATGCTAACCCATGAAAAATGCACATCACTTATATGTACTGTTAGTGGAGCATGTGTGGTTTACCGGCACACTAATGTGAGGACATATTAGGAGGTGATGTAGGACTCTCGACTCCCGGACAGATCCGTGTCGGGTCTTACGCAGTTTTGCATGGTTAGATTCACCATCTTCTCTGTGATCCTCGGCTACCCTGTCACGAATAGTAGAGGAGCATAACCGAGATTAAATTGCCATTGATAAGATTCAATGAATTTCAAAAGATCTAGAATTTTCATAGAGATTGAAATCGACAAGAGTTTTGTCCACCTAAATAAATTCGGGGCGTGATTACAGCGACCCTTTTCATAAAACGAATCGAAAATATGGATCCTAGCCTTAGTTCAAATTGGGTAAATTGTTTAAGGAATACTTCATACTAACTAAAACTTTATCTCACAGATGTCTACTTCTAATGGTACACCCACTCCTGCTCCTAAACACGCATCCAACTTCTTAATCCTTTCTGTTCTAGGTAGGGAAAAGTTATCAGGTCTGAACTATGTGGACTGGATGAGAAACCTCAGGTTTACGCTGAGGTATGAGAACAAAGAGTATGTTCTCGATGAACAGATTCCCACACTAAGTGAGAATCCCACCCAGGAGGAAATTGACGCACACCAGAAGCATTACAATGATGCGAACAAGGCGTCCTACATCATGGCGTCATCCATGGTTCCTGAGCTTGCTAAAGCCTTTAAGAATACATGGGCCTTTGAGATGAATCAGTAGCATAAGCAGATGTTCGAGGCTAAGGCGAGCAAACAGCGCCTTGATGTGGTAAGATCCCTCATGGTCTGCAAGCCGAAACCTGGAGCTTCTATCTGTACTTTCGTCCTTGAGATGAAGGGGTACTTCGATAGGCTGGAGGCACTCAATATGGTGTTCGACTCTGAATTTTCCTCCAATATCATTCTTTCTGGATTACCTGCTATCTATAATCAGTTCATACTCTCCTATCAAATGAATATGAATCAAAAGCAGATGTCCATTATGGAACTGCATAATCTGCTCCGAACCGTTGAACAGGGCATCAAGAAAGATGAGACCCATGTGGCCCCTGTGCTGACTGTCGGTAAGGCTTCGAAGAAACGGAAGTCGTCCTGAAAGGCACAAAAGGGAAGTCCAAGAAAGGGTCTCAAGGGAAAACAGAGTCCGGAATTGTGCCTGTAAAAGACCCGAAGGAAGCAGTATGCTTTTACTGCGATGGAAAGGGGCACTGGAAGCGAAGTTGCCCTATATATCTGAAGGACCTTAAGGACGGTAAGGTCAAAAAGGCTAGCACTTTAGGTATGTTCATGATCGAACTCCATAACACTTCTATCTCTAATTCATGGGTTCTTGATACAGGATGTGGTACTCACATTTGCTCTGTATTGCAGGGACTAAGGGAAAGTAGAAGTGTGAAGCATGGGGAGCTGAATCTAATCATGGAAAATCGAAAGATGATGCCTGTGAAAATAGTCAGAAGGTTCCAACTTATGCTTAGATCAGGAGTAGAGATTAGTTTAAATAAGTGCCGTTAGTTTATGATATGAATCGAAACATCATTTTTCTATTTTCCTTGTATAAGGATGGATACACTTTTAGCTTTGATAATAATAATGGAAGTATTTTAGTTTATTTGAAAGATGTTTTTATATTCAAAGCTTGTCCTTATAATGACATATATGAAACTGTTGAGAGTAATAACAATTTTATTATTTAATGTTGATTCTAACGAAATTGATAAGTCCAAATTGTGGCACTGTCGTCTTGGGCACACTTACAAGAAACGTATCGCCCAACTCCAAGAGGATGTAATGTTGGAATTATTCGACCTAAAATCGGATGATGTTTGCGAATCTTGTTTACTGGAAAAGATGACAAAATCACCATTCATAGGAACGTGTGAAAGAGCTGAAGGACAATTGGACTTGGTCCACACAGATGTATGTGGGCCATTCCGATGTGCAACAAAATGAGAAAATCGGTACTATGTCACTTTCACAGATGACTGTAGTAGATTTGGATATGTTAATCTGATTAAACATATGTCCGACACTTTTGAGACATTCAAAAGATATCAAAGTGAAGTGGAGAATCAACTGGGCAGAAAGATAAAGGCTCTCCGCTCCGACAGGGGAAGAGAGTACCTTAGGGACGAGTCTATAATTTATATGGTTTCAGAGTCATTTTATGTTCATTTTAAGCACCGATACTTAGTAAAATCCATTCTTTTACATCATATTTGTGTTTCAGGGTCCGGAATTCATTTCAAAGCACCACGAGAAAATTCAGCGCAAACCGAGCAGGTCGTGGAGCAGGGCTACGCCCTCCCTGTGCCCCAGGTCTGCGCCCCAAAAGTTCCAGATCAGTTCTAGTGTAACCCTAGCTGCACCTTGGCGCAGGGGGGGGGGGGGGCGCATGCCTGCGTTGGGTCGTCACAAAAATGCGTTTTTCAGCCCTGGAAACCTTAAAATCGACTCCTCTATAAATAGAGGTCGATGGCAGCCTATGAGGAAAGTCCCGACGTGTGTGAAAGTGTGCCGAAGCCTGCCCGAGTGGATCTACGATACGAGAACGAAGATGGTGATCGAAAGCTACGCAATGATTCAGATCTACATTGTTGAAGAGCATACGATGGGCGGCTAATCCCATTAGCCGTATGCGGAGGATCTACGGCTAAGTTTACTCTACTTTAATTTCTCATGGTTTGATGTATTTGTATTGAGTGTGATCTATTATGTGTATGCAAATGATAAGCATTCGGCTATGATTATGTGTGTTTTGATTGGTAAAAGCAAGATAGTTTATCGTGATATTATTATTTGTGCCGAGTCCATTAGCTTAGGGATTAAGACAAGTATTAATATTGCATACGCTATGCCGAGAGTTATTGGTTAAAACATGTTTGAGTAATTTAGTCGTGCAATTAATTATGTCTATGTGATTGTTGCATGAAATTCAAGTGAGTAATACTTATGTCATGGTGATCCCGTGAATTGTTATTCGTCTCTTGATTGTTTATTTACTACGTTAGTTATTTTGCCATTAATTTTAGTCACAAGCAATAGTAAGTCATTAATCTATACAAATCATTCAAATCCACATTTCACAGTTTACAGTGCTTTCAATAAAACTTATAAGGCTAATTACCTAACCCTAATTACAAATTCACTACCTGCGGATTCGACCCTTACTTCTCTGACCTAAACTGTGGATATAAGGATTATTTCAGCGGGTCACAACGACGGCCCATCACTTAGTATTGAGTTTCTCGATTATCTTATAAGCTGTGGAATAGTTTCCCAGTTAGCTCCCCCTAGAACACCACAACTGAATGGAGTTGCGGAGAGGAGAAACAGGACCTTGTTAGACATGGTCCGATCTATGATGAGTCGAGCAACACTTCCGGTAAGTTTTTGGGGTTATGCAGTAGAAATAGCGGCACATATCCTAAATCTAGTACCCACTAAGAAGGTCTCAAAGACACCGTACGAGATGCGGAAGGTAAAACGTCCATCCCTTAGTCACATCAAAATCTGGGGTTGTGAGGTTTTCGTTAGACGAGAAACTCCTGACAAGCTCGCATAAAGATCTGAAAAGTGTCGTTCGTCGGTTACCCACAAGACTCTTTTGGATATTTGTTTTACGGACCACACGAAAATGTAGTGTTTGTATCTCGAAGAAGAGTGTTCCTCGAGAGGGAAATAATGTCTAAAGAGGACAATGGGAGTAAGATCGATCTTGATGAGATTCAAGATTCTACCGATGAAGAACGAACTGCAAACACTGACCATCAACGTGAGGCTGAGATGGCTGTTGAACCTAACACATATCCTTACCATTGCGTAGATCCGGTAGAGTTAGCAATCCTCCTGAGTTCTACTATGGTTTCCATATTGAACAGGATGATATGATTAGAGACAGTACACTAGTCGACTTAGACGAACCAGCTTACTACCGGGAAGCGATGGCAGGCCCTGCGGCAGCCAAGTGGAAGGACACTATGGATAGAGAGATTAAATCCATGTATGGAAACAAAGTCTGGAACTTGGTTGATCCCACACCCGGTGTGAAGACGGTGGGTTGTAAGAGGATATTCAAGAAGAAAAGGGATATGAACGGGAAAGCGCATACTTAGAAAGCCAGACTGGTGGCAAAGGGCTATACTCAAACCTACGGAACTGACTATGAGGAAACCTTCTCATCAGTAGCTAAGATTAAATCTATCAGGATAGTGCTAGCCATTGCTGCATTTCATGACTATGAAATTTGGCAGATGGATGTCAAAATCGCTTTCCTTAACGGGAAACTAACAGAGGAAGTCTTTATGACACAACCCAAAGGTTTTGTAGACGCAAAGTATCCTAAGAAAGTGTGTAAGCTTCAGAAGTCCATTTATGGACTTAAGCAAGCTTCTCGAAGCGGGAATCTTTGCTTTCATGAGAAAATCACAGAGTTTGGATCTTCTAGAAGCGAAGATGAGTCCTGCATATATGTAAAGGTCAGTCGGAGCACTGTAGTCTTCCTGGTATTGTATGTCGATGACATACTACTGATAGGAAACGACATCCCAACATTACAAGGTGTAAAAGATTGGTTGGGAAGATGTTTCGCTATGAAGGATCTAGGAGATGCAAATTTTAATCTGGGTATAAAGATATATAGGAATAGAACGAGACGTCTAATAGGACTGAGCCAGGATACTTACTTGGACAAAATACTGAAAAGGTACAGTATGGAGAAGTCTAAGAAAGGGAACATTCCCTTTGCTCATGGCATAAAGATTAGTAAAGACATGAGTCCCAAGACACAAAAGGAACGAGACAGAATGAGTCGAGTTTCATATGCTTCGGCCATAGGATCTATAATGTACGTCATGACATGTACAAGGCCTGACGTCTCATTTGCTCTGAGCATGATGAGTCGACATCAGCAGGACCCTGTGAAGGTCATTGACGGCGGTCAAGAACATTCTAAAGTATTTAAGAAATACTAAGGACAAGTTCTTGGTCTATGGTGGACAGGATGGACTCAAAGTAACCGGTTATTGTGATGCTAGTTTCAAAACAGATAGATATGACTGTCGGTCACAGTCTAAACCGAAACATTGTAGTCATGTTGTTAGCATAGGATTACGAGATAATGTAAAGTTTAGTAGTTAGTTTGAATTTGAAACATTGTAACAATTATTTGTAATTGTAATAGATTTGGTGATTAAATAATGGAGAGTTATTTATTTGCAAAGTGCTACCATCTTCTATTAGTTTATCGATGTGTTTCCTTTTGCATGTTTAGAACCAACTTCCAAAGTAATTAATTTTTATTCAAATTCCTCAGTCGTTCGTACTATCGGGAGTTAGTATTGAATTAAGACTGTCATGGAATGTTAGTAAATTGTCAAGAGTTTGACATAGCATAGAGATTGCTGCAACATTCATGGGTACTTAATGGAGATTTAAGTATAGGGCAATCGCACTTGGAAAGATACTTCATGGATTAAATCGTAAGTATTTCCAAGATGATAATATTCTCTATTCTTCAAACAGAGATACATTGAAGTTACGGTTTTCTAGTCTGTCGTACCTTAGTGCATTCAAACACTTGGCGTAACTGTCAGTTATAACGAGTGTATCTAGTTATGATATTTTTAGTTAGCTAGCGCTGTGTATGCAATTTTATTCATTCCTTATGCCTTAGTGGAAAAGCGATATCTATCGGCCTTTGATGATTAAACGCTGACTCTAGAGTGTCGGCCACGACTGAGGCGAAATTGAAACGCCATGTTCTAATAACGCGGCGCTTTTACTAAAATCTGCAACATAAACTCGAAGTATTAAAATATAACTTTCTAAGTTCAAACCACAACCATTAGAGTACGCTACAATTTAAATGTCGTTATTACAACCAAATCGAAGTCTAGGTCTCTACCCATCCCAAGTACAGAAAAAAAAAAATGAATCAGAGTGCGGAAGTCTTTCTGATACCATAAAACCTCAAATCTAGATCTTGAAGCTGGTGTCTTTCCCTTATCAGCTAAACCTGAAAAATTGTCCCCACAACCGGGGTAAACCGTCGCCTAGCGAGTAACAGATTTAAAAGCACTGAACATCATATATAACATGATCAACACAAATATCGGCACCAATTCAACATGTGTAGCATTACGAATTGCTCGGTTTAGCATACACGAATAGGGTATTTTTACCGGCTAGCCCGATAACAAGTACACTGCATACGATTCGCTCGGTTAGCACGTGTACAAAACATGCGACTCGCCTAACATGCAACTCGGAAGCACACAGCAACCTCACTTAATCCACATAATACACAGTATGCATACTGGGGAAAAGGGTTCTCAGACATCGGTTCATGGCAATGAAATAAATAACAACATTCAAGGCTAAGCATGGTAGTTAAACGATATTTATGGCAATAGAAACGAATGAGATATCCAGTGCAAACATATCATGTATGATCATTTGCGAAATTAAATCAATTACTCACAGTGTCTGCAATCTGTACTCGTCAAACGACGATCCAATATCAGCTGAAAGTACAACCAAAAGCCACGCGTCTCGAAGAAATCCCTAATGTCCGAATATCGAAATACATTGCCTATTTATCAATATTCTTAATTCTATAATTGATCAATCTATTATTTATTGAAATTCACTTAAATAGCCTAACAATTATTTATTTTACAATTTCGTTAAATAATCATTAGATTTTCTTAATAATTAATTAGTGAGATCAATTTTAATGAAACCTATTAAACTTGAATTAATTCAAATGATATTTCTTAAGCCCACGTTATTTTACCCATATATAAACTCATTTAATAGTCCATGATAAAAGTTAAATTATAAACCCACTATCTAAACAAATAAAAGGCTTAAGTCATATTTCTAACATTTACGTCCGAATGTTTTATTTAATCAGTACCTCGATCGCTAATCAAGTTAGGCACCCAAAATAATTAAGTTAGCAACAAATAACTATATCCATAAACCCAAAACCCAACTAATTGAAAGACCCAACTTGAGTATCAAACCCAGACATTAATTTGACCCATTAAGTTAGTTAAAAAAATATCGATTCGTATGTTATGATTTACTTATTTAATCTAATTATTATTTATTTATAGTTTATTAAATAAATATTAAACTCCCATATAAAGATAAATAAATAATTAAGTTTACTTTAATGAAATCTTAAGTCACTCTAGGACAAATTTTTAAACCATGCAACTTAATCCATATATAACCCAACTAAAAAATTACTAACTTAAGCCCAATAAATAATAAACATTGTAACAGCCCACTTTCAAATAAAAATAAAAAGATGCCCAGCCCAAAATAAGTCTAGAAAGCCGAACCAAAAATTAATAATCTAACCTGCAGTAAATAACCCAAACCTACAAAAATTGTGGTCCCTGCTTTTCTCCATTTCAGCGTGAACAGAAAAAGAAACAGAAGACACACAACGCCGGTGGCTACCCAAAACAGAGCCGACAACTCGCCAGCCAAAGCATCTCCGGCGCCGACGAGCCCACCACCCCATCACCCTCGACTCTACTCCTTCACCCTTCTTTGCGCCGACCATAGGGAGAAGGAGACCGGCTAGTCACCGGCCAGCTCCGACGGCGGCGGCGGCGGCTAGTCTTGCTCCAGCAGAAACACCAAACACCACACACACTACTAATTTCTACCTCAAAACTCTGATTTCCAAGTAAAAATCAACCCAAACTCATAAACTCCAAATTTCTTGGTTACCATTCTATTGAGTCTGAATCCGAATTAAAGCATATATAATCCTTTTAATATGATTTCTAAACATTAGTTTTGTATAGATTTTAGGATTAAATCTCAAACCCATCAAATCCACCATTGTTTCTCTTTGAAGCTTTTAAATCAAGAAGATGATGAAGGTGATGATAATAATATTGTTGGTTATCCATCTTTAGTTTAGTAAACCATATTAACATTCAATTTTATGAAATCTAAAATTAATAAAATAAATACATACGGGAATTGATCATTGATTAAGTTTTAGAATATTTTCCTCAAAAATGCTCAAAGGAGATGATGATTAATGTTGATGATGACCTTTGCTTCCCAAATTTCAGCCCTCAATCTTCAAAATTCTAGATTTCATTTAGTGTGTTTTTGGTGTGTGTTTCTTTTTCTTATGGAGAATGATGAACGAGTGATGAAATGGTGTCTCTAGGTTGGTTATAAGAAGGATGAGAACTCTCATGCAAGTTTGTTACATCATTATTATTATTATTTATTTTTTTTCTATTTGATCATCTCTTAAAGTTCATATTTAAGTTGCATGGTTAAATTACTATATGTCACATATAATAATTGTCTTAGATTATAAAATCATCTCACAAACTTTAATATTTTAAATCTAATCTAAATTAAATTACGACGTTCAAGATTAAATGACAAATTTTAAATAATTATTTATCTCAAGATTTGCGGATGTTACAATCTCCTACACGTTGGATTGATCTCGTCCTCGAGATCATTTGAAATCAAGTAAAACATATATCTCACATACATCTCTAACATAAATTTCCACGTATAATTCGAATCTCGGTAATACGCCACCTTGATTAAATCATATTGACATTTCTAAGCGTCGTATCAATCTTATCATTTTGAGTGGGTATCATTATCTCATCGACATTCTTCAAAAAAAAATTGTTTATAAAACTAAAATTGTATCCATCATGTACATTAAGAAATTCCAATGGTAATCTTAATTGATAATATTGCGCACCTATGCACCTTATAATCCAACACATTACAATGAACTTAGGATTAAGCTTCTTAATTTGTATAATCTCCTTCCCAGACAATACTCTTAGCATCACATAATGATCAACTTCAAATTCAACTGATCTATGCTTAAACCGAATATATCTCTGGTCGATCTTGAATAACTCCCAATCACTCGCGAATAATCTGAATCTAATCGTGCGCTTAGACTTCGAATGCTAATCAATTTATAATGCTTATCTTAACACATTCAATGAAATTTTGTCTTGTAAGATTTACCTCTTCAAGTATTAGTGACTAGCAGGCATCTCAAGCCTTATAAGTAACATCTCCAAAACCTCAATGTAAACATTTTCGCTGTGAATTCTTCGTCGTGTATCAAATCTTTCTCTCATGGCCTTCCAACTACCTCAATGTATAAATGATTACTCTTCTCCGTTGTATAAATACGCTATAATTACCTATATGCTTATCTACTCACTCGAAATTTGAATCTTACTTCTTCCACAAATAACATGAACATCATAAGCATCCAACTAATTCATACCATAATGACATTCAATCCCCTAGTGATTATAGCTACAAATTCTAAAATGAAGTCTTGATCACCAAGACTAAGCATATATGTAAATCTCTTAAGCCTATGACACACGCTCGCTTACGGTCTCAACATCAATGGAATCAAACAATATAAAATAATTACATCTAGATGAAATGCAAAAGAGACTCACATGTATATAAAAAAATGAATGATGGCAACCCAGTTAAATAATAATTAAGCGAATAAAGTGTTAAGTCAGAAATACTCGTAATCACATCAGGAGTCTCGCAAGCCACATCAGCGGTGATCTGAAAAGCACGGGTCGGAACTCTATCAGTGTCGCCTCTCCTCGACTGAGCTGGACCTACAGCTAGTTGACTTATCGATGCAATGCTAACACTTATATTCTGCCTCTGTCTTCGCTACATGAAAAATATCGTGCACCCCGGCCAACTCCGGTGACAAATCTAATAGGTATGTTTTAAATCTAAATATCATAGTAGCTTTAAATCATAATAATTCTCATTAATATTCTTTCAAAAATTATTATTTATTTACGCGAACAAATTCAAAATTTCATAATGTTGTGAATCGAGTAATTCGTTCTGTGCAATCGCACTTGTATGTTGTAGTAAGGTTTACATAGTAATTGTTTAATTATACATTAAAACCTTCTTAGATAGTAACAATTATACGCTTATCTGAGTTCAAGACCATTTTATAATTCCCATAGTACCATTCTCATTATATTTCCCACAACACGTGCAAGATATTTATTTGATCTTGTATAAAGACCCAATTAAATCAAACAAATTTCATTCGACCCTAGCATGATTTTAATATCTGCACACTGCTATGTGGTGAATGAGATTATAAACTATGATGCTTTTTATTTGTAATATATATCATTTTACATGTAACCAATAAAATTATATAAAAATCGGTATCTATTTGTTGTTTGTATTTGTAATTTCAAACTTTACTATTTCATTTTAAATATTGACTAAATATCAAGTTAAAATTATTTAAATCTTTATTAAATATCAAAAGGTCACCATTCATTTTTTTAAAGCTAATATCTTTATTCACTGCATCAAATCTGTCATTCCTCGCAAATGAGTTATTGTTGTGTATTAGCTACAATTCAATCATACGTCATCGCCTACCATCAGATTCACTTATACAGCTTGTTAACTTGTGTACATCATGTTAGGCTATATCGTATTAATCCTTGTGTTGTTATATTTCTTCCTGCATCCCTAACCTATTGTGCCCCACTTTCTCGTCTTGATTCCCGTTACGCTCTTTTATATTCATTACAGGTTGAGTATTACTTTGAGTTTTGTCAGATTCTTTAACTGTGCAACATACAGATACCATGAAGAAATGAATAGCCCCATCTGATGGTGCATTTTCAAAGATATCGAATAGACACTCTCAGTTGCTTGCGTGAACAAATCAATCGACTCATGCCAAGTGTGTGAAATGAACTCTACGTTAAATGGGTATAGAAGAAAAATACTGACACAGAAGCACAATCATGACTACCTGTTGTGTCACACACAGTAACACTGATAGCACGATAATGTGCGGCCATGGATCCATGATACGAATAATCAAGAATAGCAAACAACCAAATTATTGATAACAAGGTAAGAATAACAACACTATGATATAGTTGAATCTAACAATTGAGCAAGACTAGTATCGTGCACATGCGACAATCAGAAAAATCTTACAAATCTTAATTAAGGCTGAATTTGAAACTCAAATCTTTTATGAGAAGCGTCTTATATATATATAATAATGTTAATTCATCTTATGTGACCACCACAAGTCCTGCAACATACCCCATCATATCACTCTTCAAATAATGGTTTATGCGAAATATCTTCTCCGAACACTCTAGATAATCCAGAGCCTTCACAGGCTCCATAGTGTAAAATATTCTGGCTCTCGTCGTCGGCCATGATGCTGATATTTTTTTTATGAATTAAATTTAAAAAAATCTCGTTAAGTTTTCGTACTTGATTAATTTCTGGTTTGCTCATAAGTGTATATGTTTATATAATTATGGAGGTTACAGTTAAACCCTATCTTAACCATACCCAATTTCCTAAGGCCATCAGGATAGAGTTTAACTCATACCATCAAAACTTACACTACTAGTGATCTTACGGTTTAAGACTAAGCACCAAACAAGTACTTAATTCACTTAAACCAAACCTGTCTCTGATATTGAAACGCCACGTTCTAATAACGCGACGCTTTTACTAAAATCTGCAACATAAACCTCGAAGTAAAAAAATAACACTTTCTAAGTTCAAACCACAACCATCAGAGTACACTACAATTTAAATGTCGTTATTACAACCAAATCGAAGTCTAGGTATCTACCCATCCCAAGTACAGGAAAAAATATGAATCAGAGTGCGGAAGTCTTTCTGATACCATAAATCGTCAAACTCTAGATCCTGAAGCTGGTGTCTTTCCCTTGTCAGCTAAACCTGAAAAATTGTCCCCACAATCGGGGTAAGCCGTCGCCTAGCGAGTAACAGATTTAAAAGCACAGACAATCATATATAACATGATCAACACAAATATCGGCTCAAATTCAACAAGTGTAGCATTACGACTCGCTCGGTTTAGCAAACACGAATAGGGTATTGTTACCGGCTCGCCCGGTAATAAGTACACTGTGTACGACTCGCTCGGTTAGCAAGTGTACAAAACATGCGGCCCTCCCGACATGCAACACGGAAGCACACAACAACCTCACTTAATCCACATAATACACAGTATGCATACTGGGGAAAAGGGTTCTCAGACATCGGTTCATGGCAATGAAATAAAGAACAACATTCAAGGCTAAACATGGTAGTTAAGCAATAATTATGGCAATAGAAACGAATGAGATATCCAGTGCAAACATATCATGTATGATATTTTGCGAAATTATATCAATTACTCACAGTGCCTGCAATCTGTTCTCGCCAAACGACTACTCATTATCAGCTGAAAGTACAACCAAAAGCCACCCGTCTTGAAGAAATCACTAATGTCCTGATATCAAAGTACATTGCCTATTTATCAATATTCTTAATTCTATAATTCATCAATCTATTATTTATTGAAAATCAATTAAATAGCCTCACAATTATTTATTTTACAATTTCGTTAAATAATCATTAAATTCTCTTATAAAAGTAATTAATTAGTGAGATCAATTTTAATGAAACCTATTAAACTTGAATTAATCCAAATGATATTTCTTAAGCCCACATTATTTTACCCATTTATTGAGTACCTCGATCGCTAATTAAGTTAGGCACCCATAATAATTAAGTTAGCAACAAATAACTATATCCATAAACCCAAAACCCAACTAATTGAAAGACCAAACTTAAGTATCAAACCCACACATTAATTTCACCCATTAAGTTACTTAAAAAATATATTGATTCGTATGTTATGATTTACTTAGTTATTCAAATTAAAATTTATTTAAAGTTTATTAAATAAATATTAAACTCCCATATAAAGATAAATAAATAATTAAGTTTACTTTAATGAAATCTTAAGTTAATCTAGGACTAATTTTTAAACCATACAACTTAATCTATATATAACCCAACTGAAAAGTTACTAACTTAAGCCCAATAAATAATAAACATTGTAGCAGCCCACTTTCAAATAAAAATAAAAAGATGCCCAGCCCAAAATAAGTCTAGAAAGCCCAACAAAAAATATTAATCTAACCTACACAAAATAACCCAACCTTTAAAAAAATTGTGGTCCCTACTTTTCTGCATTTCAGCGTGAACAAAAAAAGAAAAGGAAGACAAACAACGCAGGCGGCTTCGCAAAACAGAGCCGACAGCTCGCCGGCCAAAGCATCTCCAGCGCCGACGAGCCCACCGCCCCATCTCCTCTAGACTCTACCCCTTCATCCCTCTTGCCGAATCGAAAACAGAAACGAAAACGGACAGCAGCAGTGCGCCGACCACAAAGAGCCAGTCACCAGCCAGCTCCGACAGCGGCGACGGCGGTTGGTCTCGCTCAAGCAGAAACACGAAACACCACACACAGTACTAATTTCTACCTCACAACTCTGATTTCCAAGTTAGAATCAACCCAAACTCTTAAACTCTAAATTTCTTGGTTACCATTTTATTGAGTTTGAATCCGAATTTAAGCATATATAATCCTTTTAATATGATTTCTAAACACTTTTGTATTAGTTTTGTATAGATTTTAGGATCAAATCTCAAACCCATCAAATCCACCATTGGTGCTCTTTGAAGCTTTTAAATCAAAAACATGATGAAGGTGATAATAATAATATTGTTGGTTATTAATTTTTAGTTTAGTAAACCATATTAGCATTCAATTTTATGAATTCTAACATTAAAAAAAAAAAATACATACGGGAATTGATCATTGATTAGGTTTTAGAATACTTACCTCAGAAATGCTCAAAGGAGATGATGATTAATGTTGATGATGAACTTTGCTTCCGAATATCAGCCCTTAATCGTCAAAATTCTAGATTCATTTAGTGTGTTTTTGGTGGGTGTTTCTTTTTCTTATGATGAATGATGAACGAGTGATGAAATGGTGTATGTAGGTTGGTTATAAGAAGGATGAGAACTCTCATGCAAGTTTGTTACATTATTATTATTATTATTATTATTATTATTATTATTATTATTATTATTATTATTATTATTATTATTATTATTATTATTATTATTATTATTATTATTATTATTATTATTATTATTTTTCTATTTGATCATCTCTTAAAGTTCATATTTAAGTTGCATGGTTAAATTACTATGTTTCACATATAATAATTGTCTTAGATGTTGGTACATCCTGTGTGACGATAGCAATCTAAGTGATCCTACATTGTGATTCTAGCAAGTGTTTGTTATATATGTTTATATAGGGTTGATATTTATTAGTGTTTGTATGTTTGAACTTGATGTAACGTATTACAAGAAGTTCAAACATAAAGTACAAAGATAAAATCAATCATAAGTAATAACTTAAGTTTCAACACTTAGTTGTTTATGTAAAAGGCTAGATTCGAATCATACAAGGCTTGGCATTCGAATGTAGCCTAGATTCGAAGAGCCTAGATTCGAGAGTGTCTTTGTGGACAGACTCGAATGGGCCTTGGGCCAGATTCGAGTTTGGCCCATAACAGACTCGAATCAGGGTCTATAATTAGGGATAGACTCGAGATATTATCAGACTTTTTGCAGAATTCGTCAGGGATTAAGCATTAAGCGATCTCGAATCTATCATCGGTTTTAGTGCAGTTTCGGAGAGAATCAGTTTGTAGGATCGTTCGTGTGTCGTCCGTTCAGCATCTGATAGTCTCCGTGTTTCGTAGTTGAGAGTTGTTACCGTCTACCCGTTAACGAGGATTTCGCACTCGTTGACGGTTCCGCGTCTAGATAGATCTGTGTTAGGTAGACCTTACAAGTGGTATCAGAGCCTACGGAGTGTTCTTGGTGTTCTTAGTGTTCATCTAGATACATTCTAGGTTTCTTGACGTTTGTAGTCGGTTTTTCTCTCAAAAACGTATTTTTTCGTGTTCTTCGAGTTTGGCAAACAGTAATCCGGAAAATACTTTGTGGTTTTTAAACGTTTTTGATCGAAATCATTATTTTTCGTTGGAAAAATACAGATTTAATCTGTAAAACGTCAAAAAATCAAAATGTTAGCCGTTTTTCGAGTTTGCGGCGCTCGAATCTAATAGGGGTAATTAGGGTTATACTTAGTTTCGAGTCTAACCAAAATCCGCTCCTTTTCTGTCTAATTTCAGAGGGTTTCGAATCTACCTAGTTTCGAGTCCGTTGCTTCATTCGAATAGGATCTCGAGTCTAGCTTAGTTTCGAGTTTATTTCGAGTTTAGCTTAGTTTCAAATAGGGGTTCAAATCTGCTGAATTTCGAGTTTGTCTGTCCTTCGAATCTGAGGAGCTTTCGAATTTGACTTAATTTCGAGTTTAATTGAATTCCAACACTTAATCGAATTTAATCCCAAATCAATTCGAATCTGACTATCTTCGAATCTATCTAGATTCGAACAGGTTAATTCCAATTAGTTTCGAATTAAATTAATTAAGTTCAATTCAATTACTGTTGAAAAGATGTCAAATCTCCAAAAATTCATGGAAATGGACCACGAGGTCGGGAAGGCAAACGCTCCGCCTAAACTGATGAGGATCGAGGATTATTACTGGTGGAAGGATCGGTTTACCGATTTCGTGCGCTTTAATGACATGCGCATGTGGGTGTGCATCGACGAAGGATATATTCCACTGGTTTCAGAAGTTGAAGGTCGTCAAAAAGTCTTGTCATACCAAATGATGAAGGAGGATGATAAGAAACTGTTTGAAGCCGAGAACAAAGCTTTCTCGATAATCCGTATGGCTTTACCTCAAGATATACTGCACACATTTCGGACTCAAAGGACGTCGAAAGAACTTTGGGAGTCACTCGAGAAAAGGTGTGAGGGTAATCCAAGGGTTCGTAGAAAGCGTACAGAGTTGTTAAAACAACAGTTTGCAATCTTCAAGGCGTTAAAGGATGAACAACTGGATGATATCATCACTCGGTTCTATCATCTGTTGACAGAACTTGAAAGCCATGGAATTGAGTATTCTAACACTGACAAGAACAACAAGCTTCTTGATGCCTTACCAGCCAAATGGGCTATATGGGTGGCAATGATCAAGCTGAATGAAGACAAGTACTATACTCAATCTCTTGATGACATTGTGGGAACGTTGCGGGCATATCACTTCGAGCTACTGAAGGCCGAAACTGATTACGAACAAGTCCAGAATCCAGCAATGTATTTTGGAAAGTCAACAAAACCTTCAGCAACCGCCGATCTGAAGACTGCTACAGCGTTTTTCACCGGAGAAACGTCATCACCAGCAGAGTCCGAAGACTCATTGAATCGCGCGTTCTTAGGATTAGGAAGATCGGAAGAACCGCAGCCCCAAGTGCATCAGGCATCACCATCTCAGAGTTATTCGAAGATGCCCATGAGCGCAAAGTCAGCAGAAGAACATTTGAATCTGCTTGCTTCTTTTGTGGCAGCATATGGAAATTGTGTTCAAGGGAAGATTAACGATCCTGCTCTCTGGGATGAGGATTATGATCAAGTCGACCCTGATGATCTTGAGGAAATGGACCTCAAATGGCAACTGGCCATGGTAACTCAACGGGTTAAGAGGTTCATTAAGAGAACTGGAAGGAATTTGACGATGAACAACAAGGGATTGGATTTGATAAGTCCAAAGTCAAGTGCTACAACTGTCAAGGACTGGGACACTTCGCCAGGGAGTGTCAGAGACCGAAGGTGGAGACATACCAAGGGCAGAGTCCGCATCAGGGACAATTTCAGACTAAGTCTCAACAACGATACCTTCCAAGTTCATCATCTGCCGGTCAAGCCAACCTAGCTGGTCTTCTATCAAATGTCACATCAGACAGACAGCTAGATGGTACCTATGACTGGAGTTCACATCCTGAGTCGAATGCTAGAGCCTTCATGGCTGAAGTCACAGAAACGGGATGTGAAGGAGAAGAGCAGACCACAAGGGAAAACAGTCCGATGTGGGTGGAAAAGACGGATGATCAGACAGTCCTGGAGTTTGCTGCTCAGATGGCCAACGTGGAATCTGATAACTCAAAGGTTAGTCTAACTTACTCTCTTTTTCATGAATTATGTGTATTGTGTGTTACTTCTAGTGATAGGTTAAATCTAGTCTTAGAATCACATAAATCCATAACCGCTCAAAATGAGAAATTAAAGATTGAAAATGCTAGCCTAAACGATATCAAACAAGATCTTAAAGAAAAGCTTAAGGCTGATGCTCAAGACGTAATAGTTCTAAAAGACAAACTGAGTGAGCAGTGTGTTAGGATAGAGCTTATGTATGAGCACGTAGAAGCCTTGACCAAAAGTCTTAAGGACAAGGACATAGAGCTAGCTGAAACAAAGGTGAAGGTAGCCGAGGCAAATAGCAAGTTGGAAAAGTTTAGGAATTCGAGCCTAAACCTAGGGAAAGTTTTAGATGCCCAAAGACAGTCTAAGAAGCCCGTAGGTCTAGGATTTCACGAAATTCCTCCACCTTTCAATGCAAACTATGTGCCTCAGCCTCAGGAGAACACTGATAAATCAGTAGACTTAGAGGACACACCTAAACCTCAATCTGAGCCTAATGTAGAAAATACACCTAAGGTGGCTGACACAACTGTCAAGATCAAGAAGGTCAAATTTGTGACTTCCTCCAGTGAAACACCTGCAGGAAAACATAAAATTGATTGGGCTGATCAGGACAATGAGCCAGTCGCTATAGATGTACCTAAGGATCAAGACACTAGTGAGACACCTAAGTCTAAGGGCTCACAAAAGAAGCCAATAGACAAGATGTCATGTTTTAGATGTCATGAGAGGGGGCATGTGGCTTCTACTTGTCCACATAGGAAAGTTGATACGACACCTAAGATAGTGAAGCCAGAACAGCCCAAACCCTCAACAAGTGTGGCGAGCACAAGTAGTTCTCAGAGTACAGAGAAAACTGTGCAGGCCGTACCCAAACCTGTTGTGAAACAAACACCGGTTAAGGTTGGACCAAAAGAAGTGGTTAGGACAAATTCACCGAATCGTGTCATTAATCAATCTAGGTCAGCACCTCAACAAGTCTATAGGAGCACCACACCTAGCAGGTCACACACTCCAGTTAGGTCACATACTCCCGTTAGACATTATGTACCGGTAAGAGCTCAGGGATCACAGTCTGAAATGCAGTATAATAGGAATTATTCTAGAGCTCCACAACAAATGCCTACTCAAAGGCAAAGAGTGAATCTAAATCACTCGGCACCACAACAAACTCCTGTTCAACGACCCAAGTCACCTGAAAGGCGAGATGGGTATTTGAAAGAGTTTCAGTATGTGGACGAGAATGGTATAACCAAGTCAGTCATGGCTTGGGTTCCCCGTGATAACTAACCTATTTTCTTTCATGTGCAGGAGATTACCACAGGTCAAAACAACAAATGGTTTGTCGACAGTGGATGCTCCAGGCACATGACGGGGGAAAGTGGTCTGCTTACAGACTTCAAGGGTGGGAATAAGGGGTTTGTATCATTCGCCGGTAACAAAGGAGGAAATATCACTGGAACTGGAGAAGTCACTAATGGGACGATTACATTGGATCAAGTTTATCACGTTGATAAACTAGTTCATAATCTCATTAGTGTATCTCAAATCTGTGATAAGAAGAATTCAGTGCTTTTCACTGACACTGAAGCGTTAGTGTTAAAACCGGGATTCAAGATACCTGAAGATTGGATATTGATGCAGGAACCAAGGAAGAATGACTTGTAGATGCTCGATATGAACAAGCCAGATACTTCGATGGGTCCGATCTGCTTACTATCAAAAGCTTCGGAGACGGAATCGGTTTTGTGGCACAGACGCATGGCTCACTTGCACCTAAGGAAGATGAACTACATAACGAAAAATGGACTGGTGCAAGGTGTGCCTCTGAAGGGCTTTCAGTTCGAGGACAAGTGTCTACCGTGCATGAAGGGCAAGCAACATAAGAAGACACACAAGTCCAAAACGCAGAACTCCATAACCTCAACATTCGATTTGTTGCATATGGACCTTTTTGGACCTATCAACAAAAGGAGTATCAGAGGTAGTTGGTTTTGTTTGGTTATCACTGACGATTACTCACGGTTTTCTTGGGTTTTCTTTTTAGGTACAAAGGACGAGACGGCTTCCAAGCTCATCGGGTTCTTAAACCAAGTGGAGAATTCCTACGGAACGAGGGTTAAACGACTACGTAGTGATAATGGAACAGAGTTCAAAACCACTGTAATTGGTGTACATTGCCTATCAAAGGACATCGTGCATCAATTCAGTGCACCATATGAACCTCAACAGAATGGGGTGGCCGAACGTAAAAATAGAACATTGACTGAGGCTGCAAGGACTATGCTTTCGGATTCAAAGCTTCCTACCATGTTTTGGGGGGAGGCAGTGAATACCGCGTGCCATATTTTAAACCGAGTCCTTACAGTCAAATCTTTGAACAAAACATGCTATGAACTTTTGAATAAACGGCCACCTAACTTAACTGGATTCGAACCGTTTGGGGTACCATGCACTCTTTTACGAACAAAACATCAATCGAAGTTTGGTGAAAAGGCTGACGAAGGATACTTCCTAGGTTATGTGCCGAACTCACCAAACAAACGGGTTTTTAACAAAACAAATGGTACTGTGGAGATTGTGTATAACATTGAGGTTACAAGTTATACACATGAACCCCAAACTGGTCCTGAATGGTTATTTGACTATGATAAGTTATTTGAGTCATTTAACATTTCTTTGGATGATACTGCAGGTACAATCGAAAAAGACATGGCGACGTTGCATCTAAATGACGATGGCCATATCTTTCCGAGGACTACGTTTGAATCCACATCCGAGCCTACCGCGAATGTAGATAGATCTCCAGAAGTCGATGTTCCTGAAGCACCTTCCACTGAGAATCAGACTCAACCATCAAGTTCCAACTCTGAGGAAAACGTCCGTGAGGAGGAAAATGTAGAAGCTGAGCCTGTTCCCCCATTAGGTGAAATAGGATCTAACTTAGGAGATAATCTAAGGGTTGATGAGATAGAGACCTCTAGGATTAACAAGAACCATCCATTAGAAAGCATCATAGGAAATCCTAACGAGGGTGTGAAGACTAGGAGTAGTTTAAATAACAACACTGTGTTGTTGTCGATGATAAACGACTCCGAGGCATATCACACATGTCTCTATTCTTGTTTCATATCGCAAGTAGAGCCTAAAAATGTGCAAATGGCACTTAAGGATAACTCCTGAGTTGAAGCGATGCAGGAAGAACTTTTGCAATTTAGGAAACTAGAAGTGTGGGAGTTAGTTCCATTACCTCGAGGGGAAGTTGCCATAGGAACCAAATGGGTTTTTAAATGCAAAAGAGACGATCGGGGTATAGTCACGCGCAACAAGGCTAGGCTAGTTGTAAAGGGTTTCAACCAAGAGGAGGGAATCGATTACAACGAGGTTTTTGCACCAGTAGCAAGGCTAGAAGCCGTTAGGTTGTTTTTAGCTTTTGCCTCCTTCAAGGTTTTAAGGTATATTAGTTAGATGTTAAGAGTGCTTTCCTGTATGGGAAAGTGAAGGAGTTGGTGTATGTAGAACAACCGCCCGGATTTACAGATCCAAAATATCCTGATAGAGTATATCGCTTGGATAAGGCTCTATACGGATTGCATCAGGTGTGACACCCTTGCCACATTAACCACCAATTACCATTCACCCAGGATTATTCACCAACAAACAGATATATAATGATCTAATACCTTAATTAAAGTGCGGAAGCAAAATACATAATAAAATAATACAAATGTGTCAAACACCCTATGGTGCTACATAGGTTACACATCTAAGTCTACAAATCCAAATGTATTACATCATCCCCAAAATTATTACAACATTGTTTCCATAGAACAAATACCAAGATAAACAGTGGAAATCTTCAAGTCACTTCAATAAACGTCCTAGCTAGACGGTCCCGCAGCGGATTTCCCTTTTCCTGTAAAAATTCAACAACTGAAGGGGTAAGCTAATGCTTAGTGAATACCATATGATTTTACACATTCTACAAATCATTATGATGCCACCCAGGGTAACCGCGGTAACACATACCGTATACCCCACACGTACTCCAAGTACGCAAACCCGAGCCGCAGCTCCTTCGAGCTGACACTCGGCATAAGAACAACCAACCATCTGAGGCAGACATTACATCGGGGATGACCTACTGTCTATCCTGACCACAGAGGTGTCAAACTCTTGGTCATATAGCACAGTAACATCAGAGTACAGATGCGACCACGCAGGTCCATCGAAAGGATGCACAACAAATGAACGGACATGCAACAAATATGAATGTGCATCAACATAAACGCATGTTAGTAGAATGCCAAACGAACATGAAACAACGTGCCTCAGCAGGCAATGCAAACATAATGCAGATGCAGCAATGTTAAAATCAAAGGTACTCACAGTGGGTGCGTTATTAATCTTTTAGCAATATTATTTCTCCTCGGAATTTCAACCGGATCCACAAAGTACCCCACTGTGGGTTAAACAACACCACAAGGGACCTGTTAATTCAGTTGTAACAGCACATCGTGTCAATAACTTGTTTAATCTCATAAAACTTAATTTTATAATTCTTGCAAAATTTGGTCCCAGTTTCGGATCTATGTCCGAATTCGGACCCCACCCGAATTCGGACCCCAGTTCGGATCCCACATATTTCTCAATTCGGTTCACGTATATATAAGTCCCAATTCGGACCCTTTGTAAATTCGAACCATTTATTAGATTCGAACCACATGCTAACTTCGGACCATATCCGAATTCGGTCCCCAACCGAATTCAGACCACATCCGAAATTCAAACACTTAGAATATTTTGATATATTAATTTTCCAGAAATCCGGGCCTCATCCGAATTCGGACCAGATCCGAGTTCATCTCGGATCCGAATTCGGATCCCACTGTGTTCATGTTTGTGCAGTTTTGACAATTTCAGATTTAATTCCATCGTTTTTGGTACTAGTTCAATACATGGAATAACTTATACCAACTAAAATACATCTATTTTCAACCCTTTTAACACCAATATTAAAACTATCACATATCAAATTAAACCCATTCTGTTCATTTTGTTCCATCTGTAGAACACACACACTAAAACACACACAAATCTCTAAAAATCATACTTAGAGGTTGATTCAGAAGTTAAAATTTTATATATAACATCTCAGATACTCGATTTGCATTATTCCATAACAACATTAAACATGCATTAACATCTGAATCCCCAAAATCAAATTTTCGGTTTATATAAAAACCGAACCAAAAATGCTTAATAATCTGAATTTAAAGGATTTTTACCTCAAATCTTCAATTGCAGTGTTTATAAATCCTTCCAAGCAATCTTAATTCCAATTTTCAGACTTCAAAATCCAAGCTTTGATGATCTTTAATCTTAGAGAGAGAGAGAGCCGAGAGAGATAGAGGTTTAGAGAGAGAAGTGATTTTTGACAATGAAAGACAAAATGAGTCTTTCATTCCCTTTTATTCCAAATTTTCCAATTTTGTCACTTTTAGTCCCTCAAATTAACCGGTTCCATAAATACTGATTATGATTATATAAATAAAGAATCCATCTTTATTTACTATCCCTAATAATTAAATAATTATTTTCACTTAATAAATTGAAATTTCTAAATTTCCAAACAATACAACAAACTTTATAATTAATCCAAATTCCGTACCAACTTTCATAAATCAACTTAACTTACAAATTTAAACTTAATAAACTTCAATTATAATAATTTTAATCCGAGGATGTTACAGCATGGGCTCCACCACGCTCAACTTCGTCCTCGAAGTTACTCGGATTCGAACAGTTTCGGATATTTCTTCAACATCTCAGATTTAGGCTCCCAGGTATGATTCGCTCCTTTGTGATGCTTCCAACGTATAAGCACCATTTCAATTTCTTTGCTTCTCAACTTCTTTACTTTCGTATCTAACACACACTCCGGCTCTTCAACATACCGGAGCCTTTCGTCAATCTGTAGCTCGGTGTGATCAGCCCAATCCTCGTTTTCGGTTGTAAACGACTTTCTAAGGTTCCCCACATGGAACACCGGGTGTATGCCCAACATTTCTTCAAGTAACTCCAAACGATACGATTGATTTCCTATTTTCTCAGTAATCCTGAATGGTCCGACGAATCTCGGAGCCATCTTTCCTCTCTTTACAAAACGTGTAACACCTCTCATAGGTGACACCTTCAAATATACCCAATCATTCACATCAAAACTGATTGGTTTGTGCCTCCTGTCGTAATAACTCTTCTGACGATCCTGGGCCGCTTTCATATTCTGTCTCACCAACTGAATCTTCTCATTCGTTTCCTGTAATAATGCCGGCCCAGCAATCGGCGTTTCTCCAGTTTCCCTCCAACATGTAGGAGTCCTACACCTTCTCCCATACAATGCCTCAAACGGCGCTTTCTTTATTGTCGCATGGTAACTGTTGTTACACGAAAATTCTATCAATGGTAAATGGTCATCCCAATTACCACCAAGGTCCAACACACACGACCGCATCATATCTTCAAGTGTCAGGATAGTCCTTTCACTTTGACCATCGGTTTGCGGACGGTAAGCCGTACTCATAGCAATCCTCGTTCCTAACCCTTCTTGTAATGCCGACCAGAAGTTGGAAGTAAATCGGCTGTCTCGATCTGATACTATGGACTTCGGTACTCCATGTCTAGCGACGATCTCATCCATGTAAATGTGAGCTAACTTCTCTAATGAATAGTTTTCCCGAATCGGTATAAAGTGTGCGGACTTAGTTAACGATCCACTATTACCCAAACTGCATCGTGTTGACGCCTAGTCTTCGGCAACTTCGTGACAAAGTCCATTGTAATGTGTTCCCACTTCCATTCCGGAATGGGAAGCGGTTGCAGACTACCGTATGGCTGTTGGTGTTCAGCTTTCACAAGCCGGCAAGTCCTGCATCTTTCCACGTACTGACCTATCTCTTTCTTTAATCCCGGCCACCAAAAGTCTGCTTTCAGCTCGTTGTACATCTTTGTGCTCCCGGGATGTACAGAAAATTTCGATTGGTGAGCTTCTTCTATTATCACATTTCTCATGCCTCCATACTTTGGCACCCAGATTCTCCCATATATACCTTTCAAACCCGATTCACTCGTTTCCATATTCTTAATCTGTGCTCTTATATCTTCAGCACCAATGTTCTCGTCTTTCAAGGCTTCCTCTTGAGCGGCCTTGACATCATCAATTATTGTGGATGTTAACATAGTAGATGTCAACATGTAACAACAATCCTTGGCATATGCTTTGCGACTCAAAGCATCGGCTACCACGTTAGCCTTTCCAGGATGGTAAAGGATTTCACAGTCATAATCCTTTATTAGCTCCATCGAACGTCTCTGTCTCATGTTAAGTTCCTTCTGGCTGAAATGTATTTCAAGCTCTTATGGTCCGTGTAAAGTTGACACTTAGTCCCATATAGATAGTGCCTCCACAATTTTAATGCAAACGTAACTGCAGTCAACTCCAAGTCATGAGTTGAATAATTCTTCTCGTGTTGCTTTAACTGTCTCGAAGCATAAGCAATAACCTTCCCTCGCTGCATCAGTACAGCGCCTAACCCCAGTCTTGAAGCATCAGTGTAAACTACAAAATCCTCATTGCCCTCCGGTAGAGCAAGTATCGGTGCTTCGCTAAGCGTTTTCTTCAAGATCTCAAATGCTTCTTGCTGCACAGTTTCCCATATAAACGGTGCATTCTTCCTTGTTAATGCAGTCAGAGGAACTGCAATCTTAGAAAAGTCTTTATCTCCTATAGTAGCCCGCCAACCCCAGAAAACTTCTGACTTCAGTAGCTGAACGAGGCGACTCCCAATTTCTCACCGCTTCTACTTTAGCTGGATCTACAGAAATTCCGGCCCCCGATATCACATGCCCTAAAAACTGAATCTGTTGCAGGCAAAACTCACATTTTGAGAACTTGGCATACAACTTCTCTTTTCTTAGCAGTTCCAGCAATTCCCTTAAATGATCAGCATGTTCGGCCTCAGACTTTGAATACACCAGAATATCGTCGATGAACACAATCACCGACTTATCTAACATCGGTCTACAAACTCGGTTCATTAAATCCATAAAAACAGCCGGGCCATTGGTCAACCCAAAAGGCATGACCAGAAACTCGTAATGCCCGGATTACGTGCTGTAACATCCTCGGATTAAAATTATTATAATTGAAGTTTATTAAGCTTAAATTTGTAAGTTAAGTTGATTTATGAAAGTTGGTACGGAATTTGGATTAATTATAAAGTTTGTTGTATTGTTTGGAAATTTAGAAATTTCAATTTATTAAGTGAAAATAATTATTTAATTATTAGGGATAGTAAATAAAGATGGATTCTTTATTTATATAATCATAATCAGTATTTATGGAACCGGTTAATTTGAGGGACTAAAAGTGACAAAATTGGAAAATTTGGAATAAAAGGGAATGAAATACTCATTTTGTCTTTCATTGTCAAAAATCACTTCTCTCTATAAACCTCTATCTCTCTCGGCTCTCTCTCTCTCTCTACGAATTGAAGATCATCAAAACTTTGAATTTGAAGTTGAAAATCTGGATTCAGCTTGCAATTAAGGAACAAAAACATCTGCAAGAATCGATTTAAGGTAAATATTACTTCAATTCTTCGAAATTTAGAGTTTATAGTTCGGTTTTTTATAAGAACCGAAACTGAGATTTGGGAATTCAAATGTTTATGCATGTATGATTTTATTGTGGATTAGTTTAAATCGAGTATTTATGATGCTATGTACAAAATTTCAGCTCCTGATTCAGCCTCTAAGTACGATTTTAGAGATTCATGTGTGTTTTAGTGTGTGTGTTCTACGGATGGAACAAAATGAACAGAATGGGTTTAATTTGATATGTGATAGTGTTAATATTGGTGTTAAAAGGGTTGAAAATAGATGTATTTTAGTTGGTATAAGTTATTCCATGTATTGAACTAGTACCAAAAAAGATGGAATTAAATCTGAAATTGTCAAAACTGCACAAACATGAACACAGTGGGATCCGAATTCGGATCCGAGATGAACTCGGATCTGGTCCGAATTCGGATGAGGCCCGGATTTCTGGAAAATTAATATATCAAAATATTCTAAGTGTTTGAATTTCGGATGTGGTCCGAATTCGGTTGGGGACCGAATTCGGATATGGTCCGAAGTTAGCATGTGGTTCGAATCTAATAAATGGTTCGAATTTACAAAGGGTCCGAATTGGGACTTATATATATGTGAACCGAATTGAGAAATATGGGGGATCCGAACTGGGGTCCGAATTCGGGTGGGGTCGGAATTCGGACATAGATCCGAAACTGGGACCAAATTTTGCAAGAATTATAAAATTAAGTTTTATGAGATTAAACAAGTTATTGACACGATGTGCTGTTACAACTGAATTAACAGGTCCCTTGTGGTGTTGTTTAACCCACAGTGGGGTACTTTGTGGATCCGCTTGAAATTCCGAGGAGAAATAATATTGCTAAAAGATTAATAACGCACCCACTGTGAGTACCTTTGATTTTAACATTGCTGCATCTGCATTATGTTTGCATTGCCTGCTGAGGCACGTTGTTTCATGTTCGTTTGGCATTCTACTAACATGCGTTTATGTTGATGCACATTCATATTTGTTGCATGTCCGTTCATTTGTTGTGCATCTTTTCGATGGACGTGCGTGGTCGCATCTGTACTCTGATGTTACTGTGCTATATGACCAAGAGTTTGACACCTCTGTGGTCAGGATAGACAGTAGGTCATCCCCGATGTAATGGCTGCCTCAGATGGTTGGTTGTTCTTATGCCGAGTGTCAGCTCGAAGGAGCTGCGGCTCGGGTTTGCGTACTTGGAGTACGTGTGGGTATACGGTATGTGTTACCGCGGTTACCCTGGGTGGCATCATAATGATTTGTAGAATGTGTAAAATCATATGGTATTCACTAAGCTTTAGCTTACCCCTTCAGTTGTTGAATTTTTACAGGAAAAGGGAAATCCGCTGCGGGACCGTCTAGCTAGGACGTTTATTGAAGTGACTTGAAGATTTCCACTGTTTATCTTGGTATTTGTTCTATGGAAACAATGTTGTAATAATTTTGGGGATGATGTAATACATTTGGATTTGTAGACTTAGATGTGTAACCTATGTAGCACCATAGGGTGTTTGACACATTTGTATTATTTTATTATGTATTTTGCTTCCGCACTTTAAAGTAAGGTATCAGATCATTATATATCTGTTTGTTGGTGAATAATCCTGGGTGAATGGTAATTGGTGGTTAATGTGGCATGGGTGTCACAGCTTATGGTATTAGAGCAGTAGTTTGAGATTCAAGTGTCCGTGAGGTCTTGGTCTCAAACATTAAGTGTTGACATGTAGTGATTCTAAGTAATGATCTGAACTAAGATAGGTTACGATCTAGTAATCATAAGAATATTGACTATCATACGGGACAATTGGGTGGTGTCTATAAATAAATGACATGTTACTAAATAAGTTATATGTTTCATGTTTCAGAACATGTCTGGAGGAGGAATGACACCAGAAGAGACGAGGGAAATGATGCTAGCCATGATGGCTGAGCAAAATCGAATGATTCAGGACCAGTTTCGGGCTCGAGATGAGGCCGAAGCTAAGCGAAGGGAAGATAAAAGGAAGAACAAAGAAAAAGAAAGAGAAGGAAATAATGAGGAACAAGATGACAACACTGGGTCATCTAATAAGCCCAGGGGTTGTCGGTTTAAGGATTTTAAAGGAAATGGAGCTGTAGAGTTTAATGGTTTAGGGGATGCTGTTGCCGCACTGGAATGGATAACAACAACTGAGCGAACATTCCGAATCAGCGACTGTGCTGAGAAGGACATGGTTCGTTATGCAACTGCTATGTTCACGAATGATGCAATCATGTGGTGGAATGCCATGGTGAACGCTTTGACATTGGAGAAGATTTCTGTTATGACTTGGGCTGAGTTCAAGGACCTATTCACTCAGCAGTACTGTCCGGTTGATGAGCGCCGAAGGTTGGAAGCAAAGTTTATGGCGCTGGTACAGGGGACTAAGACGGTGTCCCAATATGCGGTGGAATTCACGAGGCTGAGTCTGTTCGCACCTCATCAAGTTGATACTGAAGAGAGGAAAGTGACCAGGTTCGAGGCTGGTCTTGACATTGAGATTAGGAGGGTTATGAGCAACGTCCGCTACCCTACATTTGCTGGCTTACTTGAGGCTGCCAGACATGTAGAACAGATCTTGATTATGTCGGGCTACTCGATCGGGTCTGCTGCTGCTTCCACCAATCCAACACAGCCGTCACCGCCGAAGCGCCAACGCGAGGGAGGATATTCTGGTTCTTCCCGGTCTTCACAGTACTCACCTCAACAGTCGTATCAACGACAATCTGGTTCATCTGATCGCGGTCGTGCGCGTGCATACTCCATCAACACTGAGCCGCAGTATTGCAATAAATGTCATCTGGAGCACTTTGGCAAATGCACTAACGGACGTGCTTGTTTTTGCTGTGGGGAGCTGGGCCATTTTCAGAATGACTGCCCAAGGAAGGGTGATGCTTGCTATAAGTGTGGGGTGTGGGGTCACTATAGCAGGAATTGTAGAAAGAATGCTCCAACGGCTGCTGTCCCATCATCAACACGATCGTCTGGAGGTTCGAGTGGTGGTTCAGTTAACCGCCGGGGTCAGTCACAGAGGGCACCTGCTCGTGCTTTTCAAATCACTGCAGAGGAAGCTAGGGAAAACCCAGAGGTGGTCACGGGTATGTTTATTGTAAATTTCATGCCTGCTCGAGTTCTTTTTGATTCGGGTGCCAACCGTTCTTTCGTGTCTACTACTTTTGCACAACGACTTGCCATGCCACTGTCTAAGTTGTCTGCTATACTTGATATTGAAACTGCTAGCAATACTTTAGTTAAGGTAGATCATGTATACCGAAATTGCACGTTAGTAATTGAAGATGTAGTCTTCAATTTAGATCTGATTCCGATAGAGTTCAGCGAGTTTGATGTGATAGTCGGAATGGACTGGTTGATCGAGAATGAAGCCCATATAGTGTGTAAGAGCCGAATGATAAAGATAACTACCCCGGAGGGGCGTGAGATATGTATATATGGGGATTAAGAAGCGGGGATCTGTGTTTGCTGACTATTGCAAAAGCTCGAAAGCTTGTTGCAAAGGGATGTGATGCATACTTAGCATATGCGATTGATGCTAAGGCAGAGAAGAGAACTTTGGCCGATGTGCCGGTTGTTTCACAATTCCCGGATGTGTTTCCGGAAGACTTGTCTGGCATGCCGCCTGAGAGACAAGTTGAGTTTCGAATTGATCTGATCCCCGGAGCTGCACCGGTAGCTCGTTCTCCTTATCGCCTCGCCCCAACCGAGATGAAGGAAATGATGACACAACTGCAAGAGTTGTTGGACAAGGGCTTCATTCGGCCGAGTTCGTCGCCGTGGGGAGCTCCGGTATTGTTCGTGAAAAAGAAGGATGGCACAATGCGAATGTGCATTGACTACCGGGAGCTGAATAAGTTGACGATCAAGAACAAGTATCCACTACCGAGGATAGATGACTTGTTTGATCAATTACATGGGGCGAGTGTATTTTCTAAAATCGACTTAAGGTCGGGATATCATCAGTTAAAAGTTAGAGAGGAAGATGTGCCTAAGACAGCTTTTAGGACACGTTACGGGCATTACGAGTTTCTGGTCATGCCTTTTGGGTTGACCAATGCCCCGGCTGTTTTTATGGATTTAATGAACCGAGTTTGTAGACCGATGTTAGATAAGTCGGTGATTGTGTTCATCGACGATATTCTGGTGTATTCAAAGGCTGAGGCCGAACATGCTGATCATTTAAGGGAATTGCTGGAACTGCTAAGAAAAGAGAAGTTGTATGCCAAGTTCTCAAAATGTGAGTTTTGGCTGCAACAGATTCAGTTTTTAGGGCATGTGATATCGGGGGCCGGAATTTCTGTAGATCCAGCTAAAGTAGAAGCGGAGAGAAATTGGGAGTCGCCTCGTTCAGCTACAGAAGTCAGAAGTTTTCTGGGGCTGGCAGGTTACTATAGGAGGTTCATCAAAGATTTTTCTAAGATTGCAGTTCCTCTGACTGCATTAACAAGGAAGAATGCACCGTTTATATGGGAAACTGTGCAGCAAGAAGCATTTGAGATCTTGAAGAAAACGCTTAGCGAAGCACCGATACTTGCTCTACCGGAGGGCAATGAGGATTTTGTAGTTTACACTGATGCTTCAAGACTGGGGTTAGGCGCTGTACTGATGCAGCGAGGGAAGGTTATTGCTTATGCTTCGAGACAGTTAAAACAACACGAGAAGAATTATTCAACTCATGACTTGGAATTGACTGCAGTTACGTTTGCATTAAAATTGTAGAGGCACTATCTGTATGGGACTAAGTGTCAACTTTACACGGACCATAAGAGCTTGAAGTATATCTTTAGCCAGAAGGAACTTAATATGAGACAGCGTAGGTCTATGGAGCTTATTAAAGACTACGATTGTGAGATACTGTACCATCCTGGTAAAGCTAACGTGGTAGCCGATGCTTTGAGTCGCAAAGCATACACTAAGGATTGCTGTTACATGTTAACATCTACTATGTTAACATCCACAATAATTAATGATGTCAAGGCCGCTCAAGAGGAAGCCTTGAAAGACGAGAACATTGGAGATGAGGATATAAGAGTGCAAATGAAGAATATGGAAACTAGTGAATCGGGTTTGAAAGGAATTTACGGAAGAATCTGGGTGCCAAAGTATGGAGGCATGAGAAATGTGATAATAGAAGAAGCTCACCAATCGAAATTTTCTGTACATCCCGGGAGCACAAAGATGTACAACGAGCTGAAAGCAGACTTTTGGTGGCTGGGATTAAAGAAAGAGATAGGTCAGTACGTGGAAAGATGCAGGACTTGCCGGCTTGTGAAAGCTGAACACCAACAGCCATACGGTAGTCTGCAACCGCTTCCCATTCCGGAATGGAAGTGGGAACACATTACAATGGACTTTGTCACGAAGTTGCCGAAGACTAGGCGTCAACACGATGCAGTTTGGGTAATAGTGGATACGTTAACTAAGTCCGCACACTTTATACCGATTCGGGAAAACTATTCATTAGAGAAGTTAGCTCACATTTACATGGATGAGATCGTCGCTAGACATGGAGTACCGAAGTCCATAGTATCAGATCGAGACAGCCGATTTACTTCCAACTTCTGGTCGGCATTACAAGAAGGGTTAGGAACGAGGATTGCTATGAGTACGGCTTACCGTCCGCAAACCGATGGTCAAAGTGAAAGGACTATCCTGACACTTGAAGATATGATGCGGTCGTGTGTGTTGGACCTTGGTGGTAATTGGGAAGACCATTTACCATTGATAGAATTTTCGTATAACAACAGTTACCATGCGACAATAAAGAAAGCGCCGTTTGAGGCATTGTATGGGAGAAGGTGTAGGACTCCTACATGTTGGAGGGAAACCGGAGAAACGCCGATTGCTGGGCCGACATTATAACAGGAAACGAATGAGAAGATTCAGTTGGTGAGACTATTTATGAAAGCGGCCCAGGATCGTCAGAAGAGTTATTACGACAGGAGGCACAAACCAATCAGTTTTGATGTGAATGATTGGGTATATTTGAAGGTGTCACCTATGAGAGGTGTTACACGTTTTGTAAAGAGAGGAAAGTTGGCTCCGAGATTCGTCGGACCATTCAGGATTACTGAGAAAATAGGAAATCAATCGTATCGTTTGGAGTTACCTGAAGAAATGTCGGGCATACACCCGGTGTTCCATGTGGGGAACCTTAGAAAGTCGTTTACAACCGAAAACGAGGATTGGGCTGATCACACCGAGCTACAGATTGACGAAAGGCTCCAGTATGTTGAAGAGCCGGAGTGTGTGTTAGATACGAAAGTAAAGAAGTTGAGAAGCAAAGAAATTGAAATGGTGCTTGTACGTTGGAAGCATCACAAAGGAGGGAATCATACCTGGGAGCCTAAATCTGAGATGTTGAAGAAATATCCGAAACTGTTCGAATCCGAGTAACTTCGAGGACGAAGTTGAGCGTGGTGGAGCCCATGCTGTAACATCCTCGGATTAAAATTATTATAATTGAAGTTTATTAAGTTTAAATTTGTAAGTTAAGTTGATTTATGAAAGTTGGTACGGAATTTGGATTAATTATAAAGTTTGTTGTATTGTTTGGAAATTTAGAAATTTCAATTTATTAAGTGAAAATAATTATTTAATTATTAGGGATAGTAAATAAAGATGGATTCTTTATTTATATAATCATAATCAGTATTTATGGAACCGGTTAATTTGAGGGACTAAAAGTGACAAAATTGGAAAATTTGGAATAAAAGGGAATGAAAGACTCATTTTGTCTTTCATTGTCAAAAATCACTTCTCTCTCTAAACCTCTATCTCTCTCGGCTCTCTCTCTCTCTAAGATTAAAGATCATCAAAGCTTGGATTTTGAAGTCTGAAAATTGGAATTAAGATTGCTTGGAAGGATTTATAAACACTGCAATTGAAGATTTGAGGTAAAAATCCTTTAAATTCAGATTATTAAGCATTTTTGGTTCGGTTTTTATATAAACCGAAAATTTGATTTTGGGGATTCAGATGTTAATGCATGTTTAATGTTGTTATGGAATAATGCAAATCGAGTATCTGAGATGTTATATATAAAATTTTAACTTCTGAATCAACCTCTAAGTATGATTTTTAGAGATTTGTGTGTGTTTTAGTGTGTGTGTTCTACGGATGGAACAAAATGAACAGAATGGGTTTAATTTGATATGTGATAGTGTTAATATTGGTGTTAAAAGGGTTGAAAATAGATGTATTTTAGTTGGTATAAGTTATTCCATGTATTGAACTAGTACCAAAAACGATGGAATTAAATCTGAAATTGTCAAAACTGCACAAACATGAACACAGTGGGATCCGAATTCGAATCCGAGATGAACTCGGATCTGGTCCGAATTCGGATGAGGCCCGGATTTCTGGAAAATTAATATATCAAAATATTCTAAGTGTTTGAATTTCGGATGTGGTCCGAATTCGGTTGGGGACCGAATTCGGATATGGTCCGAAGTTAGCATGTGGATCGAATCTAATAAATGGTTCGAATTTACAAAGGGTCCGAACTGGGACTTATATATACGTGAACCGAATTGAGAAATATGTGGGATCCGAACTGGGGTCCGAATTCGGGTGGGGTCCGAATTCGGACATAGATCCGAAACTGGGACCAAATTTTGCAAGAATTATAAAATTAAGTTTTATGAGATTAAACAAGTTATTGACACGATGTGCTGTTACAACTGAATTAACAGGTCCCTTGTGGTGTTGTTTAACCGACAGTGGGGTACTTTGTGGATCCGCTTGAAATTACGAGGAGAAATAATATTGCTAAAAGATTAATAACGCACCCACTGTGAGTACCTTTGATTTTAACATTGCTGCATCTGCATTATGTTTGCATTGCCTGCTGAGGCACGTTGTTTCATGTTCGTTTGGCATTCTACTAACATGCGTTTATGTTGATGCACATTCATATTTGTTGCATGTCCGTTCATTTGTTGTGCATCTTTTCGATGGACCTGCGTGGTCGCATCTGTACTCTGATGTTACTGTGCTATATGACCAAGAGTTTGACACCTCTGTGGTCAGGATAGACAGTAGGTCATCCCCGATGTAATGTCTGCCTCAGATGGTTGGTTGTTCTTATGCCGAGTGTCAGCACGAAGGAGCTGCGGCTCGGGTTTGCGTACTTGGAGTACGTGTGGGGTATACGGTATGTGTTACCGCGGTTACCCTGGGTGGCATCATAATGATTTGTAGAATGTGTAAAATCATATGGTATTCACTAAGCATTAGCTTACCCCTTCAGTTGTTGAATTTTTACAGGAAAAGGGAAATCCGCTGCGGGACCGTCTAGCTAGGACGTTTATTGAAGTGACTTGAAGATTTCCACTGTTTATCTTGGTATTTGTTCTATGGAAACAATGTTGTAATAATTTTGGGGATGATGTAATACATTTGGATTTGTAGACTTAGATGTGTAACCTATGTAGCACCATAGGGTGTTTGACACATTTGTATTATTTTATTATGTATTTTGCTTCCGCACTTTAATTAAGGTATCAGATCATTATATATCTGTTTGTTGGTGAATAATCCTGGGTGAATGGTAATTGGTGGTTAATGTGGCAAGGGTGTCACAGCTTAACCTTAACTAAAGTATTGCTAGCAGTTTCAATATCAAGTATAGCAGACAACTTAGACAGTGGCATGGCAAGTCGTTGTGCAAAAGTAGTAGACACGAAAGAACGGTTTGCACCCGAATCAAAAAGAACTCGTGCAGGCATGGAATTTACAATAAACATACCCGTGACCACCTCTGGGTTTTCCCTAGCTTCCTCTGCAGTGATTTGAAAAGCACGAGCAGGTGCCCTCTGTGACTGTCCCCGGCGGTTAACTGAACCACCACTCGAACCTCCAGACGATCGTGTTGATGATGGGACAGCAGCCGTTGGAGCATTCTTTCTACAATTCCTGCTATAGTGACCCCACACCCCACACTTATAGCAAGCATCACCCTTCCTTGGGCAGTCATTCTGAAAATGGCCCAGCTCCCCACAGCAAAAACAAGCACGTCCGTTAGTGCATTTGCCAAAGTGCTCCAGATGACATTTATTGCAATACTGCGGCTCAGTGTTGATGGAGTATGCACGCGCACGACCGCGATCAGATGAACCAGATTGTCGTCGATACGACTGTTGAGGTGAGTACTGTGAAGACCGGGAAGAACCAGAATATCCTCCCTCGCGTTGGCGCTTCGGCGGTGACGGCTGTGTTGGATTGGTGGAAGCAGCAGCAGACCCGATCGAGTAGCCCGACATAATCAAGATATGTTCTACATTTCTGGCAGCCTCAAGTAAGCCAGCAAATGTAGGGTAGCGGACGTTGCTCATAACCCTCCTAATCTCAATGTCAAGACCAGCCTCGAACCTGGTCACTTTCCTCTCTTCAGTATCAACTTGATGAGGCGCGAACAGACTCAGCCTCGTGAATTCCACCGCATATTGGGACACCGTCTTAGTCCCCTGTACCAGCGCCATAAACTTTGCTTCCAACCTCCGGCGCTCATCAACCGGACTGTACTGCTGAGTGAATAGGTCCTTGAACTCAGCCCAAGTCATATCAGAAACCTTCTCTAACGTCAACGCATTCACCATTGCGTTCCACCACATGATTGCATCATTCGTGAACATAGCAGTTGCATAACGAACCATATCCTTCTCAGCACAATCGCTGATTCGGAATGTTCTTTCAGTAGCTGTTATCCATTCCAGTGCGGCAACAGCATCCCCTAAACCATTAAACTCTACAGCTCCATTTCCTTTAAAATCCTTAAACCGACAACCCCTGGGCTTATTAGATGACCCAGTGTTGTCATCTTGTTCCTCATTATTTCCTTCTCTTTCTTTTTCTTTGTTCTTCCTTTTATCTTCCCTTCGCTTAGCTTCGGCCTCATCTCCAGCCCGAAACTGGTCCTGAATCATTCGATTTTGCTCAGCCATCATGGCTAGCATCATTTCCCTCGTCTCTTCTGGTGTCATTCCTCCTCCAGACATGTTCTGAAACATGAAACATATAACTTATTTAGTAACATGTCATTTATTTATAGACACCACCCAATTGTCCCGTATGATAGTCAATATTCTTATGATTACTAGATCGTAACCTATATTAGTTCAGATCATTACTTAGTATCACTACATGTCAACACTTAATGTTTGAGACCAAGACCTCACGGACACTTGAATCTCAAACTTATTCATAAATGTAACTTTATATGACTTTGAGATTATTACTGACAAAGAATAGAAAGATTCTGATAAGATTTAAGAGATTGATGATAATATGATCAAAATATAAGATTTTGATATCAAATACCAACGAATGAATCTTGAGCATAAATGATGAACACTGAATATATATTATTCAGATGATATAAGAGCTGATAAATATCAGAAATGATATTAATAACAGATTGAGCAACGAGCAAAATGTCGAGCATCTGAAAGTCTGATATAAATCAGATAGTGGTTCTATCCACTACAGATTGTGAGCAACAGAGCCAGAGCCAGAAACTAAAAGAGCACAAATAGCCAGTAACTGTGAGTTGTAGATTTCATTTTAACTGCATATTATGTGAATTGAGACTTTTGTTGCATGATTCTGATTTATTGATATTCTGATCTTGAGCTTATTGAAATATTGTCATAGTATATTTACTATGATTTGTTGAGCTGAGTATTTCTTCTTCTAGATTCGATTCTTTGACGAGTCACTTGATTGTTAAGCTTAACACCATCACTATTGCTCAGTGTTGGGTTAATGTTAGGCTTATGATGTGCTGATTTACGTGATGAAAGCACAGAGGGTAGCTAGAGCTGAGCATTCCGATGATATCCATATAGAGCTTTTACTGGTAGCTAGCCCAGTACGTGGCTGATCCCCACTAATGTTGCGTGTGTATGGATTTATCATCATCCGAGCATTCCTTATGAATTTGTCTAAAAGTCTCAAGAGCAACAACAGTTTTATAACTGGGAGCTGAGCAAAAGTCGCGCATCAAAAGAGCATTAATTGGCCAATGACCCTTCGAGATTGAGCTATGCATGAGCCTAGTGCAGTGCATATAGAGCTGAGCCGTGCATGAGCCGAGTGAAGTGCATGTGCTTCCGCGTTCATAATTGCATGTTAAATGTGAAATTCTACATTCTCACTAAGCAAATAAGCTTACCCGTTGTTGCATTATTTTTCAGGTAAAGGCAAAGGATTGGCTGGACCTAGTTCACAGGTCATGACTCTGAAAGAGTTTGAAGGGCATTAGAAACCATTTCAATACTTTGGTATTGTCAGATGATAGAGCTTTGGGGTTCGGGTCTAGTTTATATTATGTGATTTGATGTAATAGTCTAGATATTTGTACCTTGCTACTTAAAATTCTGTCTCTGTTTGTAATTAACTTTATTTCCGCAATTGTAAATTTTATCTTTGTTTCATGATTGATAATGCGTTGCTACTGGGCCTTGACTTGAGACCTTTGAGAAATCGGATTAAAATTATTATAATTGAAGTTTATTAAGTTTAAGTTTGTAAGTTAAGTTGATTTATGAAAGTTGGTACGGAATTTGGATTAATTATAAAGTTTGTTGTATTGTTTGGAAATTTAGAAATTTCAATTTATTAAGTGAAAATAATTATTTAATTATTAGGGATAGTAAATAAAGATGGATTCTTTATTTATATAATCATAATCAGTATTTATGGAACCGGTTAATTTGAGGGACTAAAAGTGACAAAATTGGAAAATTTGGAATAAAAGGGAATGAAAGACTCATTTTGTCTTTCATTGTCAAAAATCACTTCTCTCTCTAAACCTCTATCTCTCTCGGCTCTCTCTCTCTCTAAGATTAAAGATCATCAAAGCTTGGATTTTGAAGTCTGAAAATTGGAATTAAGATTGCTTGGAAGGATTTATAAACACTGCAATTGAAGATTTGAGGTAAAAATCCTTTAAATTCAGATTATTAAGCATTTTTGGTTCGGTTTTTATATAAACCGAAAATTTGATTTTGGGGATTCAAATGTTAATGCATGTTTAATGTTGTTATGAAATAATGCAAATCGAGTATCTGAGATGTTATATATAAAATTTTAACTTCTGAATCAACCTCTAAGTATGATTTTTAGAGATTTGTGTGTGTTTTAGTGTGTGTGTTCTACGGATGGAACAAAATGAACAGAATGGGTTTAATTTGATATGTGATAGTGTTAATATTGGTGTTAAAAGGGTTGAAAATAGATGTATTTTAGTTGGTATAAGTTATTCCATGTATTGAACTAGTACCAAAAACGATGGAATTAAATCTGAAATTGTCAAAACTGCACAAACATGAACACAGTGGGATCCGAATTCGGATCCGAGATGAACTCGGATCTGGTCCGAATTCGGATGAGGCCCGGATTTCTGGAAAATTAATATATCAAAATATTCTAAGTGTTTGAATTTCGGATGTGGTCCGAATTCGGTTGGGGACCGAATTCGGATATGGTCCGAAGTTAGCATGTGGTTCGAATCTAATAAATGGTTCGAATTTACAAAGGGTCCGAATTGGGACTTATATATACGTGAACCGAATTGAGAAATATGTGGGATCCGAACTGGGGTCCGAATTCGGGTGGGGTCCGAATTCGGACATAGATCCGAAACTGGGACCAAATTTTGCAAGAATTATAAAATTAAGTTTTATGAGATTAAACAAGTTATTGACACGATGTGCTGTTACAACTGAATTAACAGGTCCCTTGTGGTGTTGTTTAACCCACAGTGGGGTACTTTGTGGATCCGGTTGAAATTCCGAGGAGAAATAATATTGCTAAAAGATTAATAACGCACCCACTGTGAGTACCTTTGATTTTAACATTGCTGCATCTGCATTATGTTTGCATTGCCTGCTGAGGCACGTTGTTTCATGTTCGTTTGGCATTCTACTAACATGCGTTTATGTTGATGCACATTCATATTTGTTGCATGTCCGTTCATTTGTTGTGCATCTTTTCGATGGACCTGCGTGGTCGCATCTGTACTCTGATGTTACTGTGCTATATGACCAAGAGTTTGACACCTCTGTGGTCAGGATAGACAGTAGGTCATCCCCGATGTAATGTCTGCCTCAGATGGTTGGTTATTCTTATGCCGAGTGTCAGCTCGAAGGAGCTGCGGCTCGGGTTTGCGTACTTGGAGTACGTGTGGGGTATACGGTATGTGTTACCGCGGTTACCCTGGGTGGCATCATAATGATTTGTAGAATGTGTAAAATCATATGGTATTCACTAAGCTTTAGCTTACCCCTTCAGTTGTTGAATTTTTACAGGAAAAGGGAAATCCGCTGCGGGACCGTCTAGCTAGGACGTTTATTGAAGTGACTTGAAGATTTCCACTGTTTATCTTGGTATTTGTTCTATGGAAACAATGTTGTAATAATTTTGGGGATGATGTAATACATTTGGATTTGTAGACTTAGATGTGTAACCTATGTAGCACCATAGGGTGTTTGACACATTTGTATTATTTTATTATGTATTTTGCTTCCGCACTTTAATTAAGGTATCAGATCATTATATATCTGTTTGTTGGTGAATAATCCTGGGTGAATAGTAATTGGTGGTTAATGTGGCAAGGGTGTCACATCAGGCACCAAGGGCGTGGTATGAGACTCTATCCAACCATCTATTAGAGAACGGGTTTGAAAGGGGTAGGATAGATAGTACCTTGTTTGTCAAAAGGAAGGGAGAACACTTTATCTTGGTACAAGTGTACGTCGATGATATCATCTTTGGATCATCAGACGAACAGATGTGCAAAGATTTCGAGAAGGTGATGAAGTCTAAGTTCGAGATGAGTGCTATGGGGGAGTTAAATTTCTTTTTGGGGTTACAAGTTGACCAGAAGAAGGAAGGGATGTTTATCCATCAGACTAAGTATGTCTATGACATATTGGAACGTTTCAGGATGGAAGGAACAAAGTTGACTGCCCATTTCAGCACGCCGATTCAAGTGAATCATAATCTCGGACCGGGTACTGAAAGTGATACCGATGTGGATCCGACTTTATATCGGGCCATGATTGGATCACTTATGTATTTAACTGCTTCAAGACCTGACATAATGTTTGCTGTGTGTATTTGTGCTAGGTTTCAAGCTAATCCGAAGGAGATGCACATGAAGGCTGTGAAGCGGATTCTACGATACCTCAAGTCGAAACCGAAGCTGGGACTTTGGTATCACGCGGAGGGAGATCTAGAGTTGGAGGCATTCACTGATTCTGACTACGGATGATGCAGCTTGACACGCAAATCAACGACTGGAGGTTGTCAGTTCCTAGGAGGGAGATTGGTATCCTGGCAATGCAAGAAACAAACATTGGTAGTCGTGTCAACGTGCGAGGCCGAGTATGTTGCTGCTGGTAGTTGCTGCTCACAGGTTCTGTGGATACAACAACAATTGCGGGATTACGGTTTGGCTTATACTCAAACTCCAATTAGGATAGACAATCAATCTACAATTGCGAAAACTAATAATCCAGTCAAACACAATAAAACAAAGCACATAGACATAAAGCATCATTTTATTCGTGATTGTGCTGAAAAGAACTTAATCAAACTGGTAAAAGTGGCAACAGAAGATAATAATGCAGATTTATTTACCAAAACATTTGATAAGTCACGGTTTGAGTATTTAATTCAACTGAATGGAATGCGCAACCCAGAGTAATTTGGCCTTAGGAGTATTTTATTTCCTTTTATAGTAGTAGAATTTCTTTCTTTTTATAGTAAGTCTGCTAATTTAGGAAAGTTTCTATTTTTAGTAAGTTTCTATTTTTAGTAAGTTAGTAGTTTATCGTATTTTATTGCTATTTCGTTATGAAAAACAAAAGAAAAAAAGGAGAGAAAATCAGAAAAACACAAAAAAAGAGAATATCAGAAAATGAGTTAAGTCTTAGATACATAGGTTCAAAGTGACGAAAATTAGCAAAGTCGTTACAAACTCTAAGTGTTTAGGCTTTCACACATAATGCAACTAAATTCTAAGTGTTATACTTTATTCAGTTTGATGTGTTGGTAGGCATTTTACATATAGGGAATCTCAAGGCTAATAAAATAGTCTAGAAAAAGTCAAGCGTGTCACTAACTTAGATGTATGACCAATCGGTCTTAATTTTTATGTACAACACATACAAACTTTGAGTCTAAATGAGGTATGCAAACTTTCTGGGGATGTATGGCAACATCAAATACATCTTAAAATGGAAAGAATAGAAATATCATACAAAACTGAGAGTCGAAAACATGCAACTCTGTTGTACGTAAGTACAGACCTGTTGTCTCTGTTTAGATTCGGGTTAGCAGATATGTCGCTTTGTTGTACGTCAGTACAGACCTGTCACCGCTGTCTGCTAACTTTAAAAATAAACTTTAAGTCAAACTACGACACTCTGTTGTATGAAAATACAGACCTGTGTCCGATGTTTGTCTTTTAAAGAAAGTTTGCAAATACCAACAAGTTAGAACCTTAGTCTGTGTGCCTTGATCATAAAAGTATGTCTATGTCTGAGTCACGTAAGATAATTTCATGATAAATAAAAATGCCAAGAGATATTCCGAAATGTAGAGTGTTTAAAGGGGTAAAATACCAACAGTCGGCTAAATAGGTATGTCACGACAAACAACCAAAGGAATCAAAAATTCCTAAGTGTGAAAGTTTAAGTACTGAAAGTAAGTATCAGACATCGCTATCTGATTGAACCTTTCTTAGACTATACTCATCAAAAATATTCTGTTTAGAGTTTAGCATAGGTTGTTAATTCTAATAAATTTAGCGTAAGTCTTAGTTAAATTTTTAGTCAAGTTTAAAATTTTCTATTTTTTTTTACTTAGTTTATTTTATTTTCTTTTATTTTATTTTATTTTAATATTTACTTAGGTAAAAGGTCAAAAATTTCTGAGGGTGCATTCAAAGTTGAATAAAATAAACATTGCGTGAAATATCTTGTGCTTAGGGTAAAAGATTGGGCATAGTTTATCTTGTTGCACAAATACCGTAGAAAAAGGTTGAAAAAATTGAAGTTATTTCAAAAATTTTCGAAATTTTTCTAAGTGTTTGGTGTTTTCGAGTTTAGGACAGACTCGAATTGGGAAGGCTTCGAATCTGTCAGTAGATTCGAGTCTGCCTTAGATTCGAAGGTTGGTAGTATATATAGGTCAACAGTGAAGTCATTTATTTCTTACTGTTTTCGAATCTACTTCCTCGAATCTAACACCAGCGATTTCGAATCTATCCTCGAGTCTACCGTATCTCTCCTAAACGAAATTTTGTCGAGATTACTACAAAAGTGTTCGAGTCTACTCTTGCATCTAGGTATAATCAACTTGATTGTACAAGATTCATGTAGTTTTATACACAATTTTAGACAAAATCATCGAGTTTTGACGGTTTAAGGGTCGAAATAGGGTTTTTACAAAATTACAAAGTTTGGGCCGATAAACAATCAAATTAAAGGCATATATCTGTGATTAGTAACTAGTAGGACTATTGAATGTAATTTTCTAAGTCCAAAAAGGTTAAAATCAAGAGATTTGGTCTTTGAATAAAATCGGCGGTTCGAATCTGTTCATGGGGTGTCTCGAATCTGTCATTAGATTCGAGATGACCAGGACATTCGAATCTGTCCATCAAACTCGAAAAGCGACAATTCGAATCTGTTACTTTCGAATCTGTACTTTATTTGCATTACTTAATTTAAATTTTATTAAACTTGTAGAAATTTAATTGTGTTAATTTTGTACTTAAACAAGTTCAAAATAAAACAAAGTTAAATTTAAACAAGTTTATTGATTTTTAATGAATCTAATAGTTTTGTTTATTGTGCAGAAATGGCTGTTCAAGCGTTTGTGCCTAAGCACAATATGGTGCTTCATCCAGATCATAATCTCCCTGAGGCGCAGGGTTTTAGACAAGTGCTTGATTTCCTAGTAGAGTCTAGGATCGGTTTTGCACTATCTCATAATGTGAAGCTAGTGTTACCATATATTCGGCAATTCTATGATCATCTGCAGGTAGACTGCTCGGTCACACCGACAGTTCTACGTACTCGCATTGCTGGACAACCGCTGGTACTCTCGGCAGATATGCTGCGACAAGTGTTGCAGCTGGGCACTCAAGAAGAAGAATCGGGTCCGATAGAGTTTCCTCCGAACATAAGGCAAGCGGCCTTTCTGAGAATGGGATACAGTCAAGATGAGACAAAAGTTTCATATATGAAAAGCGGGTTAATTGGACAGTGGAGATTTCTAGCTCATGTGTTTATGGTATGCTTTGCTCCAAAGAAAGCAGGGTTTGATTATATGGTTGCGAAGATGCAATCTGGGATAGTCGCAATGGTGTATAATCGTCCTTACAGTTTTTCGGAGATGTTCTTCTCAGAATTTGTTCACCAGATCACCGCGCCAGAAAATCAGCAGTTCTTGTTATATCCGCGGTTCATTATGATGTTGATCAGGCATTTCTTACCAAATCTGCCGCCGTCAAATGAAATCCAGAGTGTTGCTGTTATGGATAAGAGGATTTTCGCTGATTGTTCCTCACACCGAGGAAGATTGGCTGTTCCTGTTGAGAGTCCGTTATTCGGAGCAATCTTGGATAGGGATTTTCAAGCCCCGGATGTTGTCAACTGGGCAGGGGTAGTCGAATTTCAACAAAGACAACCACAACAACAAAAACAAGCACAGCCACAGCCACAGCGTGCACAAAGGCGAAGACAGAGACCTTCTACGAGTCAAAATCAGGCGTCTAGGCCTTCGTCCAGTCAGCAGCCGGCAGTGCAGGAAGCCGGGCCATCCAATGTTAAAGAAGCCGGGACAACTAATATTCCGATTAAAACTGAACAATTATGCCAAACACTTAATGAAATCTGGGAGGCAGGGCCTCATGCGAACGAAGATGTGACTGCATCATTAGTAGGAGAATTACTTAGTCCTCCTGAGGGTGAGGAAGATGTGTTAAGAGATGTAGATGAATATATGCCAGAGCAGGCCGATAAAGTTTTATCATCATCAGAAACAGAATCGGAAGAGATGGAGGAGCTATAAGTTGAAGCTCCTGAGTCTGAAGCTACTGAGCCCCGTGTTCGCATAGAAACTTATGGCTCGAGAGTCGTAGTTATCAATGAAGAGACTTCGAGGAGGAGAGTATCTCGAGAATCTGATGATTCAGATTTTGAAGAGGAGGAAGCTGCTCAATTGGTGACTCGGCAAAGGGCCAAGCGTCACAGGTTTATGCAAGGGTCATCATCAGCATCCGCAGCACAACAACCTCAAACTCAAACTCAAGAACCTCAAGCCACCGCTCCACCACCACCATCACCTCAACATGAACCATACATTCCATCACCATTCATCCCAACTCCTATACAATCCATTCCATCCACTTCGACCACCTACGCTGACAACCAACGGTTTATGCAGCTTAAGGGACGCGTTGACTTCCAGCATGTCCAAATCTTAACCCTAACAAAGGCGATCGGCGAACTCCAGGCGCATAATGCAAATCTTGATAAGGATAATGCCGAATTGAAAAAGATTGTGGAGAATGTCAGGGAAGAGAACACAGAGTTAAAGTCCTTTGTTGCAGATCAATCAGAAGAGATCCGATCGATGCGGTCCCTCCTTGAGCAGCTAATGAAAAATCTAAAAGCTCAGGGGGAGACAAGTTGTAGAGATCATGAGGAGCAGCGTAGAGATGAAGATGACGAAGGCAATGATCCCGATGCACCTAATGAGAATGAGCCAGTAGATTTTCCTGCTGCTCAGGCTACACAAGTTCAGGGGGAGCCCAGTCAAGTTGAAGGGGAAATAGGAGAAGCGAGTTCATCGAAGCAGTCTACAGATTTTGAAATAAGTGAGATGATCGACGCGCTTATGGATCTCGATGATGATCCGATGGATGTAGGTTTTGACTATGATGATGAAGAGCTGGAAGAAGGTGAGTTTGTGCCACAGGAGATAGTAGACTGGCAGTCGGATGATGAAGTAGTTGCTGATGAGGATGATGAAGCTGACGAGATAGTTGTACAGCAGAATCCTATCACGGATGCTTACATGATTGATGGGAATAACATTGTCAACGTAGATGTAGTGAATGCTGCGTTGAATGCTCAGCCATCAACAGAAGAACCTGCTAGAGAGCTATCAAACGAACAAAAACGAAAGTTATGGTTCAGGGCTGAACAGAAAGAGGTAGAGCTTAAGAAGACAATAAGAGTGCTAGGTACTGGGAAGCTGTCTGCACGCATATTAAGCTGATTCTTTGATAGAGAACTACAGCTATTTGTAATTAAGAGGAAAGACGGGCTTCAGTACATGAGGAGAACTTTAAAGGCTTTCAACTCCCTGCCAAAGATCGAAATCACAGACTTAGCATGGAAAGATCTGATAAACATTGGCAATGATCCCTACGCGGACGTTATCGCAAGAATCATAAGAAAGGAGGGGAGATCAAGGAAGTTCGAGCGATTGAATCCAAGGGTTGGGAGAAGAGTAGAGGATCCGTCACGTATCGATCCTCTAACTGGACGACCTTGGATGAGGATTCACTATAAGCCAGCTACATGTCTTAGGAAGGTACCTCTCAAGCCGATGCCACAGAATGTTTTGAAGAATCTGCATTGGTGGTACGCTGACACTGAGACTGGGGAAGCGGTCATGGAAGATTTTGAAGAAAATGTTATTCTTAGAGTCTACGACCCTCTTCACCTGGTAAACCTCTCCAAAGATGATCTTCACATTTTGCATGCCTATAAGATCTCCAGTGATACACATATGGACAGTGAAGCTAGTAAGTATGAAAATGTAGTCAAGGTATGTGTTGAGAAAGGTTTGTATGCTGGTAGTAGTTTGAATCAATAAATAAACAAAGTTCTTAAGTCAAATGTGAGAATTATTAGAAGCTATCGTCAAGGGGGAGTCTATTGGTACATCCTGTGTGACGATAGCAATCTAAGTGATCCTACATTGTGATTCTAGCAAGTGTTTGTTATATATGTTTATATATGGTTGATATTTATTAGTGTTTGTATGTTTGAACTTGATGTAACGTATTACAAGAAGTTCAAACATAAAGTACAAAGATAAAATCAATCATAAGTAATAACATAAGTTTCAACACTTAATTGTTTATGTAAAAGGCTAGATTCGAATCATACAAGGCTTGGCATTCGAATCTGTGATAGATTCGAATGTAGCCTAGATTCGAAGAGCCCAGATTCGAGAGTGTCTTTGTGGACAGACTCGAATGGGCCTTGGGCCAGATTCGAGTTTGGCCCATAACAGACTCGAATCAGGGTCTATAATTAGGGATAGACTCGAGATATTATCAAACTTTTTGCAGAATTCGTCAGGGATTAAGCATTAAGCGATCTCGAATCTATCATCGGTTTTAGTGCAGTTTCGGAGAGAATCAGTTTGTAGGATCGTTCGTGTGTCGTCCGTTCAGCATCTGATAGTCTCCGTGTTTCGTAGTTGAGAGTTGTTACCGTCTACCCGTTAACGAGGATTCCGCACTCGTTGACGGTTCTGCGTCTAGATAGATCTGTGTTAGGTAGACCTTACATTAGATTATAAAATCATCTCACAAACTTTAATATTTCAAATCTAATCTAAATTAGATTACGACGATCAAGATTAAACAAGAAATTATAAATAACCATTTATCACAAGATTTGCGGATGTTACGGAAATTGATGTGTTCCATTAGTCATTCTCATATAGTCAAATTAATCGGAGATCAGAAACATAGTTTTGAAATTAAAGATTGATTATAATCCATGTCTTAGTTTCATACGATTCTGAGAATGAAGGAATAGTTGATCCTTATCTAAAGGATTGATCTGATGTGACTCAGAGTTCGGTAGCTGTAACGGGTGGCTAGGAAGGCTGGGAATAGAATGTGTTTAGTCAAATAGTTGCCAACTTGTCCAAGTGGGAGACTGTTTGAATTAGTGTCCAAGTCACAACTAATTTGTAAATATATTGTTATCGGATTGGATCCTTTTTGGGTGCATGCAATGAATAGTAAAGAGAAGGTAATTAACTTAAAGATATAATGTTATCTAGTTTGTTAATTTATTATGTTTAATTAATTAATTGGAAACTAAATAATTGATTATATTTGATTAATGGGTTAGTTTGTTAATTTATTAATAATTAATAAATTAACCGGAAGCTAATAGAATTAATTGAGGAAGTACAGGGGCAAAACCCTATAAATAGCGAGCCCCTGCCTGCTTCATTCTTCGCTCATTCAATTCTAAGTTATCTGATGATCACAATGGATACTAGTTTTTTGGATTCTGAGATCTGAGCTTAGAAAATTTATAGTTATTTTCTCTTTTGTTCATTGGGTGGGAACAACTAGAGGCGTTCTTGCTTTAGACGTTTGGCATCCGGTTCAGAGGTTGTTCGTGGAATCGTTCTTCGTGGAAAAAATTGTGTATTTTCTCAAGGTTAGTTTTTATTGTTCATCTTTTTATTTTATAATTTGTTGCTTACCTTGTTTGGTGTAGGGAAATAATATAAGTATGTCAAGCTGTTAGTTAGGATTTCTCAAGCTGTTAGTAGTTTTTCTTGTGTAATTACAAAGTTCGAGCTGCCAGTTCAATAAACTCGAGCTGCTAGTTCAATTGTTTAAGCTGCTAAAGTCAAAGTTCGAGCTGCTCAACAGATAGATAACAAAAAGTGCTAAAATTCAGGGATTGATAAAGATTTCAAGATTTGAATATCTTCCAAGCATATCTACTACCAGAGAAATCACAGTTCGTCAAGGAAACAAATCAGAAGGCTATAAATATAGATAGACTAGGTCTTTCTAATGTAATCGTTGGTGCTTACGTTTTTCATATTGTAATTGCATTCTGATATAAGTTTCTAAAGCCTCTAAGGTTGTAAAAACCCTAAGAACAGTCTGTGTTCTTCGTCTAATCAAATAGATTAGAGGTGATTGTAATCAGAGTCTTGGCAATATAGAGGTTTTGATATTGATTGTGTTTATTTGATTATCTGCTCTTTGTTATTCTGAAAGTTTTCTTAAAACAGTTAAGTTTTATTCCGCAAACTTCTTAATTGGACTTTGATTCAAAACAAGGTTATTGGTTTAACTCTGATTTATTAAAACCAGTTAATCTTAGGAGATTTTGATCTTGACAAGTGGTATCAGAGCCACAAGTTTTATTTGTTATTCTTTGTTTTCAAAGTCAGAAACTTTCAGCGTTAAAAATTTTGGTTTTTAGCAATGGAGTTTGAAAATAGCAGTAGTGGATCTGGGCAAGGACTTAAAGTGCCTATGCTCAAACCCACTTAGTTCGATATGTGGAAACTAAGGATTCAACAGCACATTCAATTTATTGATTATGCCTTATGGGAAGTTATTGAAAATCCTCTTGTAGTTGATCCTGAACTAGATGCTAAAGGCAAACAAAAAAGAACACCTCCAAAAACTGAGATTGAAAGAAAGGCTAGAATGAATGAAGTTAATGCTCTTACTATTTTACAAATAGCCATCCCTAATGCTTATCAACATCAGTTTAAAAATTTTATACTGCTCATTCTCTATGGCTTGCTTTAGAGAAAAGATTTGCTGGCAATGTTAGCACAAAAAGAAACCAAAAGGATCTCTAAAAACAGCAGTATAAAAATTTTTCTGGTGGAACGAATGAAAACCTTACTCAAATCTTTGATAGGTTTAATAAGCTGATAGGTGAGTTGGAGAGTGCAAAGGTCAGCCTGGATCAAGATGAAGTAAAAAGAAAATTCCTCAGATCTCTTGGTGAAGAATGGACAGTATATGCTGCACAATGGAGAACAAAGGACACTCTAGATGAAATAGAGTTGGATGATCTCTACAACAGCCTGAGAGTGTTTGAATCTGAAATTAAAAATAAAAAGAAACTCTTTTCTTATGATCAAAACACTACTCTGTTGTCATCAGCATTAAATGATAAATCAAACTATTGTGATTCATTTTCAGGAACTGATGGTGTAACATCCTAAAATTTTATTATCGTAATTTGAGGAAATTTAGTTTAAATTTCGTAATGAATATAATTAAGTTGGATTATGAAAAATGATTATGTATCTGGAGATTTAAAAGTTGGTTGCTATTTTAAGAAATTAAGGAAATTTGGGAATTTCAACTTTTAGTTATTAAGAATGATTGTTAAATTGTTAATGATGAAAATTATGATGAAACTCAGTATTTAATGGAACCAGATAAGTTGAGGGGCTAAATGTGCCAAAGTTGGAAAATATGAAATAAAAGGGCCAAGGGTCTTTCATTTTCATTCATTTCACATTTCAAACTCAAGAACACTCCATCTTTCTCTAGAATCTCTCTCTGCTGGATCGAATATGTTGAGGAAATTCGTGGATTTAAAGTAGTTAATTAACAAGGAACAGTCTCAATCAAGATGAGAAATTATTTTTAAGCTTTAAAGTTTTATTTTGTGGATGAAAAATACATGAAATTCGGAATTAGAATCTGAAAATCAGTGATTGTATGTATGATATAACAGTTGAGAATCATCCATTGAAGTTCCCTGAAGGATTGGAAACAAGAATCAACCTTTGAATCATCCAAAAAGGTTAGAAATCTGAGTTTTTATTAAGTTTTTGAGTTCTTGGAATTTTTGTTAATTTTGGTCCAATCTGGACGAATTAGTGTGTTATGAGTGGGGAAAATGATGTAAAAATACCCCAATAATGTTAATAAAACATTAGGATTGATTGCATGTAGCTATAAATTGAATTTGGAAATTTTTAGTGAAAATCCGTAAGTTTCGAAGGCAAAACCTGCATGAGAACTTGGCGAGTTCAGGGGGAACTCGGGGAGTTCTCAAGAACATTTTGAATAAATCTTCAAAAATTCGTAAGTGTTGGATCCGAATTCGGTTGGGACCCGAATTCGGATGAGACCCGAAATTTGGATAGGACCGAAATCAATTTAAGAACCCAATTCGGATGGACCCGAATTCGGATGGGTCAACCCAATTCGGATGTGTCCGAAATGTAGTTATGGATCCGAAATTCGGATAGAACTCGGCGAGTTCTATGGGAACTCGGGGAGTTCTATGCTGAACATGGTAATTCGGATGGGTTTAAAAGGACCCGAATTAATGGACAATTAAACACACATTTGGGATATCTGTTGAACCATATTAACGCATATAATGAAGGGTTATGTGAGATTGATAACACACTAAATGATGAGATTTAAATATGAGTTTCGGATGACGGTTCCGAATGTTGTAACACTTTCATTTATACAAATTGATGTCAAATTGATAAAGATCATATAATAATGATATGTTTTCCTTATGGAAATGAAACAGGTCCCTTGTGGTGTTGTTTAACCCACAGTGGGGTACTTTGTGGATCCGGTTGAAATCCCGAGGAGAAATAATATTGCTTAAAGTATAATAACGCACCCACTGTGAGTACCTTTGATTTTAACATTGCTGCATCTGCATTATGTTTGCATTGCCTGCTGAGGCATGTTGTTTCATATTCGTTTGGCACTCTACTAACATGCGTATATGTTGATGCACATTCATACTTGTTGCATGTCCGTTCATTTGTTGTGCATCCTTTCGATGGACCTGCGTGGTCGCATCTGTACTCTGATGTTACTGTGCTATATGACCAAGAGTTTGACACCTCAGTGGTCAGGATAGACAGTAAGTCATCCCCGATGTAATGTCTGCCTCAGATGGTTGGTTTTCTTATGCCGAGTGTCAGCTCGAAGGAGCTGCGGCTCGGGTTTGCGTACTTGGAGTACGTGTGGAGTATACGGTATGTGTTACCGCGGTTACTCTGGGTGGCATCATAATGATTTGTATAATGTGTAAAATCATATGGTATTCACTAAGCTTTAGCTTACCCCTTCAGTTGTTGCATTTTTACAGGAAAAGGGAAATCCGCTGCGGGACCATCTAGCTAGGACGTTTGTTGAAGTATTTGAAGATTTCTACTGTTTAACTTGGTATTTGGTTTATGGAATCAATGTTGCAATAAATTTGGGGATGATGTAATACGGTTTGAGTTTGTAGACTTAGACGTGTAACCTATGTAGCACCGTAGGGTGTTGGACACAAATATGTATTATTTTATTTTGTATTTTATGCTTCCGCACTTGAATTAAGCTATCAGATCATTATGAAATTGTTTGTTGGTGATTAATCCTGGGTGTATTGTAATTGTGGTTAAATGTGGCAAGGGTGTCACATCGAGATGGTATCAGAGCAGTAGTTTGAGATTCAAGTGTCCGTGAGGTCTTGGTCTCAAACATTAAGTGTTGACATGTAGTGATTCTAAGTAATGATCTGAACTAAGATAGGCTATGATCTAGTTCTTATAGGAAAGTGACTTTCATACGGGACAACATGTGTCGTAGTTAACTATGTGATGGATCACTAAATGATTTACATGTTTTAAATTTTCAGAATATGTCTGAAGGAGGAAGGACGCCACGAGAAACAAGAGAAATGATGCTAGCCATGATGGCTGAGCAAAATCGAATGATTCAAGACCAGTTTCGGTCTCGAGATGAGGCCAAAGCTAAAAGAAAAGAAGACAAGAGAAAAGAAAAGAGGGAACATGAAAGGAATTATGTTGTGGATAACATAAACCTTAGGAATAAAGCGAAAAGTAAAGACAAGGGCAAGGAAAAGATTGATTATGAAGCCGGAATTGATGAGACTTACATAAACTATGTAATTAGATCATTCAAGGACTGGCAACCATCAACATTCTCTGGATCTCTGAGAATTGAGGAATCAGAAATATGGATTACGATTATGGAACAGATCTTTACGGAGATGAATTGTAAGGATGAGTACAAGGTATTTTTGCCTAAGGATCAATTGATTGGACAAGCCAAAGAATGGTGGAACTGTTGGGAAAATGAATTGGGATTAGAATTGATTACTTCCTTAAGTTGGGAACAATTCAAGTTGTTGTTTAGTAGGCAATATGGTGAGTCTGATGGTGTACCTCGTGTTGAACCTGAAGAAAAAGCTATTGGAAAGATTTCAAAGTCTGGAGGAGATGAACTAAATGGACCGTATTTGAGGTCAAGAACAAAGAAATGTGATAGATGTAAAAGATGTCGACATTGTAACCAATTTGGACATAAGGCTGACAAATGTCCAAGGAAGGCGGATGCTTGTTATAATTGTGGAAAAGTGGGTCATTTTAGCAGAACTTCCAAAATTCGAACAAAGAATTAACATGTACTACATTACATGATGAAATTATGAATGAAAAGTTCAACAAAGGAGATGAGAACTCTGCAATTATGGTTATAAGTTATAACTTTTGAACATTAAATTATGAAATTAGAAGAAGTACTTTAGAGATTCTGTAACATCCTCGGATTTAATTTATTGTATTTGAAGATTATTAAGTTTAAATTTGTAAATTAAGTTAAATTATTGATAATGATTATGTATTTGAATTTATGGAAGTTGGTTGCATATTATGGAAATTTAGAATTTTATTTATTAAGTGAAAATAATTATTTAAAAGCATTAAGGATAATAAATAAAAGATAGAAATCTTTTATTTTATAAATCAGTAGTAAATGGGATCTGATGAGTTGAGGGACTAAAGATGTTAAAATAAGGAATTTTGAAATAAAAGACCAAAGGTCTTTCATTTCCAATCACCACTCTCTCTCACTAGAACTCTTTCTCTCTCGGCTCTCTCTCTCTAAAATATTCAAGATCATCAAAACTTGGATTCGAAGTCTGAAAATCTGGATTAAGGTTGTTTGGGAGGAACTAAAACATCTGCAAGAATCGATTTAAGGTAAACATTTCACTAATTCTTCGAAATTTATGGTTTTGGTTCGGATTTGTTAAAATCCGAAAATGAAATTTAAGGTTGCAAATGTTTATGCATGTATGATGTTATTGTGGGTTAGTTTAAATCTAGTATATAAGATGCTATGTACAAAATTTCAGCTTCTGATTCGCACTATAAGTATGATTTTCGAAGATTTGTGTGTGTTTTAGTGTGTGTGTTCGAAAAATGATGAAAAAGGTTGAAAAGGTTGTGATTTGGTGCATGAAAGAGGTTAATGATAGTGTTAAAGTGGTTGAAATTAAGTGTATTTTAGTTGGTATAATTTATTTCATGTATTGAATTAGTACCAAAAATGAAGGAATTAAATCTGGAAATTTTATAAACTTAGAACAAATTCGAATGGGGTTGGGGTCCGAATTCGGATCCGAGATGAACTCGGATCTGGTCCGAATTCGGATGGGCCCAGATTTCAGATTAGCAAAATAATTTCCAAGTAGTGATATTTCGGTTGAGGTCCGAATTCGGATATGGACCGAATTAAGATGTTGTCCGAATTTGACATGTGTCCGAACCTCTAGTGTACAAAACAGAAAATATTTACAAGTGTTTGAATTTCGGATGTGGTCCGAATTCGGTTGGGGACCAAATTCGGATATGGTCCGAACTTAGCTTGGGTCCGAAATTAAAGTGGACCGAATTTGGATTTATGTGGGATCCGAACTGGGGGTCCGAATTCGGGTGGGGTCCGAATTCGGACATGGATCCGAATTTGGGATCAAAAATGATAAAAACTTATAAAAATTAAGTTTTATGGAATGAAACAAGATATTAACATGATGTGTTGTTACAAATGACTTACAGGTCCCTTGTGGTGTTGTTTAACCCACAGTGGGGTACTTTGTGGATCCGGTTGAAATTCCGTGGAGAAATAAAATTTGCTTAAAGATTAATAACGCACCCACTGTGAGTACCTTTGATTTTAACATTGCTGCATCTGCATTATGTTTGCATTGCCTGCTGAGGCATGTTGTTTCATATTCGTTTGGCATTCTACTAACATGCGTATATGTTGATGCACATTCATACTTGTTGCATGTCCGTTCATTTGTTGTGCATCCTTTCGATGGACCTGCGTGGTCGCATCTGTACTTTG